>JBBDGP010005415.1:0-124670 GCA_037952835.1 Lithobates septentrionalis
GTCCTGCTCACAGTGTTCAGCTAAAACTACAAGTTAGTGTAGTGAGACCTCTGCACAGTGTTCATCTAAAGCTACAAGTTAGTGCAGTGCGTCCTGCTCACAGTGTTCAGCTAAAACTACAAGTTAGTGTGGTGCGTCCTCCTCACAGTGTTCAGCTAAACCTACAAGTTATTTTTTTGCGAGCTCTGCACAGTGTTCATCTAAAGCTGCAAGTTAGTGTAGTGCGTCCTGCTCACAGTGTTCAGCTAAAACTACAAGTTAGTGTGGTGCGTCCTCCTCACAGTGTTCAGCTAAACCTACAAGTTATTTTTTGCGAGCTCTGCACAGTGTTCATCTAAAGCTACAAGTTAGTGTAGTGTGTCCTGCTCACAGTGTTCAGCTAAAACTACAAGTTAGTGTGGTGCGTCCTCCTCACAGTGTTCAGCTAAACCTACAAGTTATTTTTTTGCGAGCTCTGCACAGTGTTCATCTAAAGCTGCAAGTTAGTGTAGTGCGTCCTGCTCACAGTGTTTAGCTAAAACTACAAGTTAGTGTAGTGAGACCTCTGCACAGTGTTCATCTAAAGCTACAAGTTAGTGCAGTGCATCCTGCTCACAGTGTTCAGCTAAAACTACAAGTTAGTGTGGTGCGTCCTCCTCACAGTGTTCAGCTAAACCTACAAGTTATTTTTTTGCGAGCTCTGCACAGTGTTCATCTAAAGCTGCAAGTTAGTGTAGTGCGTCCTGCTCACAGTGTTTAGCTAAAATTACAAGTTAGTGTAGTGAGACCTCTGCACAGTGTTCATCTAAAACTACAAGTTAGTGTAGTGCGACCTGCTCACAGTGTTCAGCTAAAACTACAAGTTAGTGTAGTGAGACCTCTGCACAGTGTTCATCTAAAGCTACAAGTTAGTGCAGTGCGTCCTGCTCACAGTGTTCAGCTAAAACTACAAGTTAGTGTGGTGCGTCCTCCTCACAGTGTTCAGCTAAACCTACATGTTATTTTTTTGCGAGCTCTGCACAGTGTTCATCTAAAGCTGCAAGTTAGTGTAGTGCGTCCTGCTCACAGTGTTTAGCTAAAATTACAAGTTAGTGAGGTGCGTCCTCCTCACAGTGTTCAGCTAAACCTACAAGTTATTTTTTTGCGAGCTCTGCACAGTGTTCATCTAAAGCTACAAGTTAGTGTAGTGCGTCCTGCTCACAGTGTTCAGCTAAAACTACAAGTTAGTGTAGTGAGACCTCTGCACAGTGTTCATCTAAAACTACAAGTTAGTGTAGTGCGTCCTGCTCACAGTGTTCAGCTAAAACTACAAGTTAGTGTAGTGAGACCTCTGCACAGTGTTCATCTAAAGCTACAAGTTAGTGCAGTGCGTCCTGCTCACAGTGTTCAGCTAAAACTACAAGTTAGTGTGGTGCGTCCTCCTCACAGTGTTCAGCTAAACCTACATGTTATTTTTTTGCGAGCTCTGCACAGTGTTCATCTAAAGCTGCAAGTTAGTGTAGTGCGTCCTGCTCACAGTGTTTAGCTAAAATTACAAGTTAGTGTGGTGCGTCCTCCTCACAGTGTTCAGCTAAACCTACAAGTTATTTTTTTGCGAGCTCTGCACAGTGTTCATCTAAAGCTACAAGTTAGTGTAGTGCGTCCTGCTCACAGTGTTCAGCTAAAACTACAAGTTAGTGTAGTGAGACCTCTGCACAGTGTTCATCTAAAACTACAAGTTAGTGTAGTGCGTCCTGCTCACAGTGTTCAGCTAAAACTACAAGTTAGTGTAGTGAGACCTCTGCACAGTGTTCATCTAAAGCTACAAGTTAGTGCAGTGCGTCCTGCTCACAGTGTTCAGCTAAAACTACAAGTTAGTGTGGTGCGTCCTCCTCACAGTGTTCAGCTAAACCTACAAGTTATTTTTTTGCGAGCTCTGCACAGTGTTCATCTAAAGCTGCAAGTTAGTGTAGTGCGTCCTGCTCACAGTGTTCAGCTAAAACTACAAGTTAGTGTGGTGCGTCCTCCTCACAGTGTTCAGCTAAACCTACAAGTTATTTTTTGCGAGCTCTGCACAGTGTTCATCTAAAGCTACAAGTTAGTGTAGTGTGTCCTGCTCACAGTGTTCAGCTAAAACTACAATTTAGTGTGGTGCGTCCTCCTCACAGTGTTCAGCTAAACCTACAAGTTATTTTTTTGCGAGCTCTGCACAGTGTTCTTCTAAAGCTGCAAGTTAGTGTAGTGCGTCATGCTCACAGTGTTTAGCTAAAATTACAAGTTAGTGTGGTGCGTCCTCCTCACAGTGTTCAGCTAAACCTACAAGTTATTTTTTGTGAGCTCTGCACAGTGTTCATCTAAAGCTGCAAGTTAGTGTAGTGCGTCCTGCTCACAGTGTTTAGCTAAAACTACAAGTTAGTGTAGTGAGACCTCTGTACAGTGTTCATCTAAAGCTACAAGTTAGTGCAGTGCGTCCTGCTCACAGTGTTCAGCTAAAACTACAAGTTAGTGTAGTGAGACCTCTGCACAGTGTTCATCTAAAGCTACAAGTTAGTGCAGTGCGTCCTGCTCACAGTGTTCAGCTAAAACTACAAGTTAATGTGGTGCGTCCTCCTCACAGTGTTCAGCTAAACCTACAAGTTATTTTTTTGCGAGCTCTGCACAGTGTTCACCTAAAGCTGCAAGTTAGTGTAGTGCGTCCTGCTCACAGTGTTCAGCTAAAACTACAAGTTAGTGTGGTGCGTCCTCCTCACAGTGTTCAGCTAAACCTACAAGTTATTTTTTGCGAGCTCTGCACAGTGTTCATCTAAAGCTACAAGTTAGTGTAGTGTGTCCTGCTCACAGTGTTCAGCTAAAACTACAAGTTAGTGTGGTGCATCCTCCTCACAGTGTTCAGCTAAACCTACAAGTTATTTTTTTGCAAGCTCTGCACAGTGTTCATCTAAAGCTGCAAGTTAGTGTAGTGCGTCCTGCTCACAGTGTTCAGCTAAAACTACAAGTTAGTGTAGTGAGACCTCTGCACAGTGTTCATCTAAAACTACAAGTTAGTGTAGTGCGTCCTGCTCACAGTGTTCAGCTAAAACTACAAGTTAGTGTAGTGAGACCTCTGCACAGTGTTCATCTAAAGCTACAAGTTAGTGCAGTGCGTCCTGCTCACAGTGTTCAGATAAAACTACAAGTTAGTGTGGTGCGTCCTCCTCACAGTGTTCAGCTAAACCTACATGTTATTTTTTTGCGAGCTCTGCACAGTGTTCATCTAAAGCTGTAAGTTAGTGTAGTGCGTCCTGCTCACAGTGTTTAGCTAAAATTACAAGTTAGTGTGGTGCGTCCTCCTCACAGTGTTCAGCTAAACCTACAAGTTATTTTTTTGCGAGCTCTGCACAGTGTTCATCTAAAGCTACAAGTTAGTGTAGTGCGTCCTGCTCACAGTGTTCAGCTAAAACTACAAGTTAGTGTAGTGAGACCTCTGCACAGTGTTCATCTAAAACTACAAGTTAGTGTAGTGCGTCCTGCTCACAGTGTTAAGCTAAAACTACAAGTTAGTGTATTGAGACCTCTGCACAGTGTTCATCTAAAGCTACAAGTTAGTGCAGTGCGTCCTGCTCACAGTGTTCAGCTAAAACTACAAGTTAGTGTGGTGCGTCCTCCTCACAGTGTTCAGCTAAACCTACAAGTTATTTTTTTGCGAGCTCTGCACAGTGTTCATCTAAAGCTGCAAGTTAGTGTAGTGCGTCCTGCTCACAGTGTTCAGCTAAAACTACAAGTTAGTGTGGTGCGTCCTCCTCACAGTGTTCAGCTAAACCTACAAGTTATTTTTTGCGAGCTCTGCACAGTGTTCATCTAAAGCTACAAGTTAGTGTAGTGTGTCCTGCTCACAGTGTTCAGCTAAAACTACAAGTTAGTGTGGTGCGTCCTCCTCACAGTGTTCAGCTAAACCTACAAGTTATTTTTTTGCGAGCTCTGCACAGTGTTCATCTAAAGCTGCAAGTTAGTGTAGTGTGTCCTGCTCACAGTGTTTAGCTAAAACTACAAGTTAGTGTAGTGAGACCTCTGCACAGTGTTCATCTAAAGCTTCAAGTTAGTGCAGTGCGTCCTGCTCACAGCGTTCAGCTAAAACTACAAGTTAGTGTGATGCGTACTCCTCACAGTGTTCAGTTAAACCTACAAGTTATTTTTTTGCGAGCTCTGCACAGTGTTCATCTAAAGCTACAAGTTAGTGTAGTGCGTCCTGCTCACAGTGTTCAGCTAAAACTACAAGTTAGTGTAGTGAGACCTCTGCACAGTGTTCATCTAAAACTACAAGTTAGTGTAGTGCGTCCTGCTCACAGTGTTCAGCTAAAACTACAAGTTAGTGTAGTGAGACCTCTGCACAGTGTTCATCTAAAGCTACAAGTTAGTGCAGTGCGTCCTGCTTACAGTGTTCAGCTAAAACTGAAAGTTAGTGTGGTGCGTCCTCCTCACAGTGTTCAGCTAAACCTACAAGGTTTTTTTTTGCGAGCTCTGCACAGTGTTCACCTAAAGCTGCAAGTTAGTGTAGTGCATCCTGCTCACAGTGTTCAGCTAAAACTACAAGTTAGTGTGGTGCGTCCTCCTCACAGTGTTCAGCTAAACCTACAAGTTATTTTTTGCGAGCTCTGCACAGTGTTCATCTAAAGCTGCAAGTTAGTGTAGTGCGTCCTGCTCACAGTGTTTAGCTAAAATTACAAGTTAGTGTGGTGCGTCCTCCTCACAGTGTTCATCTAAACCTACAAGTTATTTTTTGTGAGCTCTGCACAGTGTTCATCTAAAGCTACAAGTTAGTGTAGTGCGTCCTGCTCACAGTGTTCAGCTAAAACTACAAGTTAGTGTAGTGAGACCTCTGCACAGTGTTCATCTAAAACTACAAGTTAGTGCAGTGCGTCCTGCTCACAGTGTTCAGCTAAAACTACAAGTTAGTGTGGTGCGTCCTCCTCACAGTGTTCAGCTAAACCTACAAGTAATTTTTTTGCGAGCTCTGCACAGTGTTCATCTAAAGCTGCAAGTTAGTGTAGTGCGTCCTTCTCACAGTGTTTAGCTAAAATTACAAGTTAGTGTGGTGCGTCCTCCTCACAGTGTTCAGCTAAACCTACAAGTTATTTTTTTGCGAGCTCTGCACAGTGTTCATCTAAAGCTGCAAGTTAGTGTAGTGCGTCCTGCTCACAGTGTTCATCTAAAACTACAAGTTAGTGTAGTGCGTCCTGCTCACAGTGTTCAGCTAAAACTACAAGTTAGTGTAGTGAGACCTCTGCACAGTGTTCATCTAAAGCTACAAGTTAGTGCAGTGCGTCCTGCTCACTGTGTTCAGCTAAAACTAATAGTTAGTGTGGTGCATCCTCCTCCCAGTGTTCAGCTAAACCTACAAGTTATTTTTTGAGAGCTCTGCACAGTGTTCATCTAAAGCTAGAAGTTAGTGTAGTGCATCCTGCTCACAGTGTTCAGCTAACACTACAAGTTAGTGTGGTGCATCCTCCTCACAGTGTTCAGCTAAACCTACAAGTTATTTTTTTGAGAGCTCTGAACAGTGTTCATCTAAAGCTACAAGTTAGTGTAGTGCGTCCTGCTCACAGTGTTCAGCTAAAACTACAAGTTAGTGTAGTGAGACCTCTGCACAGTGTTCATCTAAAACTACAAGTTAGTGTGGTGCGTCCTGCTCACAGTGTTCAGCTAAAACTACAAGTTAGTGTAGTGAGACCTCTGCACAGTGTTCATCTAAAGCTACAAGTTAGTGCAGTGCGTCATGCTCACAGTGTTCAGATAAAACTACAAGTTAGTGTGGTGCGTCCTCCTCACAGTGTTCAGCTAAACCTACAAGTTATTTTTTGTGAGCTCTGCACAGTGTTCATCTAAAGCTACAAGTTAGTGTAGTGCGTCCTGCTCACAGTGTTCAGCTAAAACTACAAGTTAGTGTAGTGAGACCTCTGCACAGTGTTCATTTAAAACTACAAGTTAGTGTAGTGCGTCCTGCTCACAGTGTTCAGCTAAAACTACAAGTTAGTGTAGTGAGACCTCTGCACAGTGTTCATCTAAAGCTACAAGTTAGTGCAGTACGTCCTGCTCACAGTGTTCAGCTAAAACTACAAGTTAGTGTGGTGCGTCCTCCTCACAGTGTTCAGCTAAACCTACAAGTTATTTTTTTGAGAGCTCTGCACAGTGTTCATCTAAAGCTGCAAGTTAGTGTAGTGCGTCCAGCTCACAGTGTTCAGCTAAAATTACAAGTTATTGTGGTGCGTCCTCCTCACAGTGTTCAGCTAAACCTACAAGTTATTTTTTTGCGAGCTCTGCACAGTGTTCATCTAAAGCTGCAAGTTAGTGTAGTGCGTCCTGCTCACAGTGTTTAGCTAAAACTACAAGTTAGTGTGGTGCGTCCTCCTCACAGTGTTCAGCTAAACCTACAAGTTATTTTTTTGCGAGCTCTGCACAGTGTTCATCTAAAGCTACAAGTTAGTGTAGTGCGTCCTGCTCACAGTGTTCAGCTAAAACTACAAGTTAGTGTAGTGAGACCTCTGCACAGTGTTCATCTAAAGCTACAAGTTAGTGTAGTGCGTCCTGCTCACAGAGTTCAGCTAAAACTACAAGTTAGTGTAGTGAGACCTCTGCACAGTGTTCATCTAAAGTTACAAGTTAGTGCAGTGCGTCCTGCTCACAGTGTTCAGCTAAAACTACAAGTTAGTGTGGTGCATCCTCCTCACAGTGTTCAGCTAAACCTACAAATTATTTTTTGCGAGCTCTGCACAGTGTTCATCTAAAGCTACAAGTTAGTGCAGTGCGTCCTGCTCACAGTGTTCAGCTAACACTACAAGTTAGTGTGGTGCATCCTCCTCACAGTGTTCAGCTAAACCTACAAGTTATTTTTTTGAGAGCTCTGCACAGTGTTCATCTAAAGCTACAAGTTAGTGTAGTGCGTCCTGCTCACAGTGTTCAGCTAAAACTACAAGTTAGTGTAGTGCGACCTCTGCACAGTGTTCATCTAAAACTACAAGTTAGTGTAGTACGTCCTGCTCACAGAGTTCAGCTAAAACTACAAGTTAGTGTAGTGAGACCTCTGCACAGTGTTCATCTAAAGCTACAAGTTAGTGCAGTGCGTCCTGCTCACAGTGTTCAGCTAAAACTACAAGTTAGTGTGGTGCATCCTCCTCACAGTGTTCAGCTAAACCTACAAATTATTTTTTTGCGAGCTCTGCACAGTGTTCATCTAAAGCTACAAGTTAGTGCAGTGCGTCCTGCTCACAGTGTTCAGCTAACACTACAAGTTAGTGTGGTTCATCCTCCTCACAGTGTTCAGCTAAACCTACAAGTTATTTTTTTGAGAGCTCTGCACAGTGTTCATCTAAAGCTACAAGTTAGTGTAGTGCGTCCTGCTCACAGTGTTCAGCTAAAACTACAAGTTAGTGTAGTGAGACCTCTGCACAGTGTTCATCTAAAGCTACAATTTAGTGCAGTGCGTCCTGCTCACAGTGTTCAGCTAAAACTACAAGTTAGTGTGGTGCGTCCTTATCACAGTGTTCAGCTAAACCTACAAGTTATTTTCTTGCGAGCTCTGCACAGTGTTCATCTAAAGCTGCAAGTTAGTGTAGTGCGTCCTGCTCACAGTGTTCAGCTAAAACTACAAGTTAGTGTGGTGCGTCCTCCTCACAGTGTTCAGCTAAACCTACAAGTTATTTTTTTGCGAGCTCTGCACAGTGTTCATCTAAAGCTGCAAGTTAGTGTAGTGCGTCCTGCTCACAGTGTTCATCTAAAACTACAAGTTAGTGTGGTGCATCCTCCTCACAGTGTTCAGCTAAACCTACAAGTTATTTTTTTGAGAGCTCTGCACAGTGTTCATCTAAAGCTACAAGTTAGTGCAGTGCGTCCTGCTCACAGTGTTCAGCTAACACTACAAGTTAGTGTGGTGCATCCTCCTCACAGTGTTCAGCTAAATCTACAAGTTATTTTTTTGAGAGCTCTGCACAGTGTTCATCTAAAGCTACAAGTTAGTGTAGTGCGTCCTGCTCACATTGTTCAGCTAAAACTACAAGTTGGTGTAGTGAGACCTCTGCACAGTGTTCATCTAAAACTACAAGTTAGTGTAGTGCGTCCTGCTCACAGTGTTCAGCTAAAACTACAAGGTAGTGTAGTGAGACCTCTGCACAGTGTTCATCTAAAGCTACAAGTTAGTGCAGTGCGTCATGCTCACAGTGTTCAGATAAAACTACAAGTTAGTGTGGTGCGTCCTCCTCACAGTGTTCAGCTAAACCTACAAGTTATTTTTTTGTGAGCTCTGCACAGTGTTCATCTAAAGCTACAAGTTAGTGTAGTGCGTCCTGCTCACAGTGTTCAGCTAAAACTACAAGTTAGTGTAGTGAGATCTCTGCACAGTGTTCATCTAAAACTACAAGTTAGTGTAGTGCGTCCTGCTCACAGTGTTCAGCTAAAACTACAAGTTAGTGTAGTGAGACCTCTGCACAGTGTCCATCTAAAGCTACAAGTTACTGCAGTGCGTCCTGCTCACAGTGTTCAGCTAAAACTACAAGTTAGTGTGGTGCGTCCTCCTCACAGTGTTCAGCTAAACCTACAAGTTATTTTTTTGCGAGCTCTGCACAGTGTTCATCTAAAGCTACAAGTTAGTGTAGTGCGTCCTGCTCACAGAGTTCAGCTAAAACTAAAAGTTAGTGTAGTGAGACCTCTGCACAGTGTTCATCTAAAGCTACAAGTTAGTGCAGTGCGTCCTGCTCACAGTGTTCATCTAAAACTACAAGTTAGTGTGGTGCATCCTCCTCACAGTGTTCAGCTAAACCTACAATTTATTTTTTTTGAGAGCTCTGCACAGTGTTCATCTAAAGCTACAAGTTAGTGCAGTGCGTCCTGCTCACAATGTTCAGCTAACACTACACGTTAGTGTGGTGCATCCTCCTCACAGTGCTCAGCTAAACCTACAAGATATTTTTTTGAGAGCTCTCCACAGTGTTCATCTAAAGCTACAAGTTAGTGTAGTGCGTCCTGCTCACAGTGTTCAGCTAAAACTACAAGTTAGTGTAGTGAGACCTCTGCACAGTGTTCATCTAAAGCTACAAGTTAGTGCAGTGCGTCCTGCTCACAGTGTTCAGCTAACACTACAAGTTAGTGTGGTTCATCCTCCTCACAGTGTTCAGCTAAACCTACAAGTTATTTTTTTGAGAATTCTGCACAGTGTTCATCTAAAGCTACAAGTTAGTGTAGTGCGTCCTGCTCACAGTGTTCAGCTAAAACTACAAGTTAGTGTAGTGAGACCTCTGCACAGTGTTCATCTAAAGCTACAATTTAGTGCAGTGCGTCCTGCTCACAGTGTTCAGCTAAAACTACAAGTTAGTGTGGTGCGTCCTTATCACAGTGTTCAGCTAAACCTACAAGTTATTTTTTTGCGAGCTCTGCACAGTGTTCATCTAAAGCTGCAAGTTAGTGTAGTGCGTCCTGCTCACAGTGTTCAGCTAAAACTACAAGTTAGTGTGGTGCGTCCTCCACACAGTGTTCAGCTAAACCTACAAGTTATTTTTTTGCGAGCTCTGCACAGTGTTCATCTAAAGCTGCAAGTTAGTGTAGTGCGTCCTGCTCACAGTGTTCATCTAAAACTACAAGTTAGTGTGGTGCATCCTCCTCACAGTGTTCAGCTAAACCTACAAGTTATTTTTTTGAGAGCTCTGCACAGTGTTCATCTAAAGCTACAAGTTAGTGTAGTGCGTCCTGCTCACAGAGTTCAGCTAAAACTACAAGTTAGTGTAGTGAGACCTCTGCACAGTGTTCATCTAAAGCTACAAGTTAGTGCAGTGCGTCCTGCTCACAGTGTTCATCTAAAACTACAAGTTAGTGTGGTGCATCCTCCTCACAGTGTTCAGCTAAACCTACAAGTTATTTTTTTGCGAGCTCTGCACAGTGTTCATCTAAAGCTACAAGTTAGTGTAGTGCGTCCTGCTCACAGAGTTCAGCTAAAACTACAAGTTAGTGTAGTGAGACCTCTGCACAGTGTTCATCTAAAGCTACAAGTTAGTGCAGTGCGTCCTGCTCACAGTGTTCATCTAAAACTACAAGTTAGTGTGGTGCATCTTCCTCACAGTGTTCAGCTAAACCTACAATTTATTTTTTTTGAGAGCTCTGCACAGTGTTCATCTAAAGCTACAAGTTAGTGCAGTGCGTCCTGCTCACAATGTTCAGCTAACACTACACGTTAGTGTGGTGCATCCTCCTCACAGTGCTCAGCTAAACCTACAAGATATTTTTTTGAGAGCTCTTCACAGTGTTCATCTAAAGCTACAAGTTAGTGTAGTGCGTCCTGCTCACAGTGTTCAGCTAAAACTACAAGTTAGTGTAGTGAGACCTCTGCACAGTGTTCATCTAAAACTACAAGTTAGTGTAGTGCGTCCTGCTCACAGTGTTCAGCTAAAACTACAAGTTAGTGTAGTGAGACCTCTGCACAGTGTTCATCTAAAGCTACAAGTTAGTGCAGTGTGTCATGCTCACAGTGTTCAGATAAAACTACAAGTTAGTGTGGTGCGTCCTCCTCACAGTGTTCAGCTAAACCTACAAGTTATTTTTTGTGAGCTCTGCACAGTGTTCATCTAAAGCTACAAGTTAGGGTAGTGCGTCCTGCTCACAGTGTTCAGCTAAAACTACAAGTTAGTGTAGTGAGACCTCTGCACAGTGTTCATTTAAAACTACAAGTTAGTGTAGTGCGTCCTGCTCACAGTGTTCAGCTAAAACTACAAGTTAGTGTAGTGAGACCTCTGCACAGTGTTCATCTAAAGCTACAAGTTAGTGCAGTGCGTCCTGCTCACAGTGTTCAGCTAAAACTACAAGTTAGTGTTGTGCGTCTTCCTCACAGTGTTCAGCTAAACCTACAAGTTATTTTTTTGAGAGCTCTGCACAGTGTTCATCTAAAGCTGCAAGTTAGTGTAGTGCGTCCTGCTCACAGTGTTCAGCTAAAACTACAAGTTATTGTGGTGCGTCCTCCTCACAGTGTTCAGCTAAACCTACAAGTTATTTTTTTGCGAGCTCTGCACAGTGTTCATCTAAAGCTACAAGTTAGTGTAGTGCGTCCTGCTCACAGAGTTCAGCTAAAACTACAAGTTAGTGTAGTGAGACCTCTGCACAGTGTTCATCTAAAGCTACAAGTTAGTGCAGTGCGTCCTGCTCACAGTGTTCATCTAAAACTACAAGTTAGTGTGGTGCATCCTCCTCACAGTGTTCAGCTAAACCTACAATTTATTTTTTTTGAGAGCTCTGCACAGTGTTCATCTAAAGCTGCAAGTTAGTGTAGTGCGTCCTGCTCACAGTGTTCAGCTAAAACTACAAGTTATTGTGGTGCGTCCTCCTCACAGTGTTCAGCTAAACCTACAAGATATTTTTTTGAGAGCTCTTCACAGTGTTCATCTAAAGCTACAAGTTAGTGTAGTGCGTCCTGCTCACAGTGTTCAGCTAAAACTACAAGTTAGTGTAGTGAGACCTCTGCACAGTGTTCATCTAAAACTACAAGTTAGTGTAGTGCGTCCTGCTCACAGTGTTCAGCTAAAACTACAAGTTAGTGTAGTGAGACCTCTGCACAGTGTTCATCTAAAGCTACAAGTTAGTGCAGTGTGTCATGCTCACAGTGTTCAGATAAAACTACAAGTTAGTGTGGTGCGTCCTCCTCACAGTGTTCAGCTAAACCTACAAGTTATTTTTTGTGAGCTCTGCACAGTGTTCATCTAAAGCTACAAGTTAGGGTAGTGCGTCCTGCTCACAGTGTTCAGCTAAAACTACAAGTTAGTGTAGTGAGACCTCTGCACAGTGTTCATTTAAAACTACAAGTTAGTGTAGTGCGTCCTGCTCACAGTGTTCATCTAAAGCTACAAGTTAGTGTAGTGCGTCCTGCTCACAGAGTTCAGCTAAAACTACAAGTTAGTGTAGTGAGACCTCTGCACAGTGTTCATCTAAAGCTACAAGTTAGTGCAGTGCGTCCTGCTCACAGTGTTCATCTAAAACTACAAGTTAGTGTGGTGCATCCTCCTCACAGTGTTCAGCTAAACCTACAATTTATTTTTTTTGAGAGCTCTGCACAGTGTTCATCTAAAGCTACAAGTTAGTGCAGTGCGTCCTGCTCACAATGTTCAGCTAACACTACACGTTAGTGTGGTGCATCCTCCTCACAGTGCTCAGCTAAACCTACAAGATATTTTTTTGAGAGCTCTTCACAGTGTTCATCTAAAGCTACAAGTTAGTGTAGTGCGTCCTGCTCACAGTGTTCAGCTAAAACTACAAGTTAGTGTAGTGAGACCTCTGCACAGTGTTCATCTAAAACTACAAGTTAGTGTAGTGCGTCCTGCTCACAGTGTTCAGCTAAAACTACAAGTTAGTGTAGTGAGACCTCTGCACAGTGTTCATCTAAAGCTACAAGTTAGTGCAGTGTGTCATGCTCACAGTGTTCAGATAAAACTACAAGTTAGTGTGGTGCGTCCTCCTCACAGTGTTCAGCTAAACCTACAAGTTATTTTTTGTGAGCTCTGCACAGTGTTCATCTAAAGCTACAAGTTAGGGTAGTGCGTCCTGCTCACAGTGTTCAGCTAAAACTACAAGTTAGTGTAGTGAGACCTCTGCACAGTGTTCATTTAAAACTACAAGTTAGTGTAGTGCGTCCTGCTCACAGTGTTCAGCTAAAACTACAAGTTAGTGTAGTGAGACCTCTGCACAGTGTTCATCTAAAACTACAAGTTAGTGTGGTGCATCCTCCTCACAGTGTTCAGCTAAACCTACAATTTATTTTTTTTGAGAGCTCTGCACAGTGTTCATCTAAAGCTACAAGTTAGTGCAGTGCGTCCTGCTCACAATGTTCAGCTAACACTACACGTTAGTGTGGTGCATCCTCCTCACAGTGCTCAGCTAAACCTACAAGATATTTTTTTGAGAGCTCTTCACAGTGTTCATCTAAAGCTACAAGTTAGTGTAGTGCGTCCTGCTCACAGTGTTCAGCTAAAACTACAAGTTAGTGTAGTGAGACCTCTGCACAGTGTTCATCTAAAACTACAAGTTAGTGTAGTGCGTCCTGCTCACAGTGTTCAGCTAAAACTACAAGTTAGTGTAGTGAGACCTCTGCACAGTGTTCATCTAAAGCTACAAGTTAGTGCAGTGTGTCATGCTCACAGTGTTCAGATAAAACTACAAGTTAGTGTGGTGCGTCCTCCTCACAGTGTTCAGCTAAACCTACAAGTTATTTTTTGTGAGCTCTGCACAGTGTTCATCTAAAGCTACAAGTTAGGGTAGTGCGTCCTGCTCACAGTGTTCAGCTAAAACTACAAGTTAGTGTAGTGAGACCTCTGCACAGTGTTCATTTAAAACTACAAGTTAGTGTAGTGCGTCCTGCTCACAGTGTTCAGCTAAAACTACAAGTTAGTGTAGTGAGACCTCTGCACAGTGTTCATCTAAAGCTACAAGTTAGTGCAGTGCGTCCTGCTCACAGTGTTCAGCTAAAACTACAAGTTAGTGTTGTGCGTCTTCCTCACAGTGTTCAGCTAAACCTACAAGTTATTTTTTTGAGAGCTCTGCACAGTGTTCATCTAAAGCTGCAAGTTAGTGTAGTGCGTCCTGCTCACAGTGTTCAGCTAAAACTACAAGTTATTGTGGTGCGTCCTCCTCACAGTGTTCAGCTAAACCTACAAGTTATTTTTTTGCGAGCTCTGCACAGTGTTCATCTAAAGCTACAAGTTAGTGTAGTGCGTCCTTCTCACAGTGTTCAGCTAAAACTACAAGTTAGTGTAGTGAGACCTCTGCACAGTGTTCATCTAAAGCTACAAGTTAGTGCAGTGTGTCATGCTCACAGTGTTCAGATAAAACTACAAGTTAGTGTGGTGCGTCCTCCTCACAGTGTTCAGCTAAACCTACAAGTTATTTTTTGTGAGCTCTGCACAGTGTTCATCTAAAGCTACAAGTTAGGGTAGTGCGTCCTGCTCACAGTGTTCAGCTAAAACTACAAGTTAGTGTAGTGAGACCTCTGCACAGTGTTCATTTAAAACTACAAGTTAGTGTAGTGCGTCCTGCTCACAGTGTTCAGCTAAAACTACAAGTTAGTGTAGTGAGACCTCTGCACAGTGTTCATCTAAAGCTACAAGTTAGTGCAGTGCGTCCTGCTCACAGTGTTCAGCTAAAACTACAAGTTAGTGTTGTGCGTCTTCCTCACAGTGTTCAGCTAAACCTACAAGTTATTTTTTTGAGAGCTCTGCACAGTGTTCATCTAAAGCTGCAAGTTAGTGTAGTGCGTCCTGCTCACAGTGTTCAGCTAAAACTACAAGTTATTGTGGTGCGTCCTCCTCACAGTGTTCAGCTAAACCTACAAGTTATTTTTTTGCGAGCTCTGCACAGTGTTCATCTAAAGCTACAAGTTAGTGTAGTGCGTCCTGCTCACAGAGTTCAGCTAAAACTACAAGTTAGTGTAGTGAGACCTCTGCACAGTGTTCATCTAAAGCTACAAGTTAGTGCAGTGCGTCCTGCTCACAGTGTTCATCTAAAACTACAAGTTAGTGTGGTGCATCCTCCTCACAGTGTTCAGCTAAACCTACAATTTATTTTTTTTTGAGAGCTCTGCACAGTGTTCATCTAAAGCTGCAAGTTAGTGTAGTGCGTCCTGCTCACAGTGTTCAGCTAAAACTACAAGTTATTGTGGTGCGTCCTCCTCACAGTGTTCAGCTAAACCTACAAGATATTTTTTTGAGAGCTCTTCACAGTGTTCATCTAAAGCTACAAGTTAGTGTAGTGCGTCCTGCTCACAGTGTTCAGCTAAAACTACAAGTTAGTGTAGTGAGACCTCTGCACAGTGTTCATCTAAAACTACAAGTTAGTGTAGTGCGTCCTGCTCACAGTGTTCAGCTAAAACTACAAGTTAGTGTAGTGAGACCTCTGCACAGTGTTCATCTAAAGCTACAAGTTAGTGCAGTGTGTCATGCTCACAGTGTTCAGATAAAACTACAAGTTAGTGTGGTGCGTCCTCCTCACAGTGTTCAGCTAAACCTACAAGTTATTTTTTGTGAGCTCTGCACAGTGTTCATCTAAAGCTACAAGTTAGGGTAGTGCGTCCTGCTCACAGTGTTCAGCTAAAACTACAAGTTAGTGTAGTGAGACCTCTGCACAGTGTTCATTTAAAACTACAAGTTAGTGTAGTGCGTCCTGCTCACAGTGTTCATCTAAAGCTACAAGTTAGTGTAGTGCGTCCTGCTCACAGAGTTCAGCTAAAACTACAAGTTAGTGTAGTGAGACCTCTGCACAGTGTTCATCTAAAGCTACAAGTTAGTGCAGTGCGTCCTGCTCACAGTGTTCATCTAAAACTACAAGTTAGTGTGGTGCATCCTCCTCACAGTGTTCAGCTAAACCTACAATTTATTTTTTTTGAGAGCTCTGCACAGTGTTCATCTAAAGCTACAAGTTAGTGCAGTGCGTCCTGCTCACAATGTTCAGCTAACACTACACGTTAGTGTGGTGCATCCTCCTCACAGTGCTCAGCTAAACCTACAAGATATTTTTTTGAGAGCTCTTCACAGTGTTCATCTAAAGCTACAAGTTAGTGTAGTGCGTCCTGCTCACAGTGTTCAGCTAAAACTACAAGTTAGTGTAGTGAGACCTCTGCACAGTGTTCATCTAAAACTACAAGTTAGTGTAGTGCGTCCTGCTCACAGTGTTCAGCTAAAACTACAAGTTAGTGTAGTGAGACCTCTGCACAGTGTTCATCTAAAGCTACAAGTTAGTGCAGTGTGTCATGCTCACAGTGTTCAGATAAAACTACAAGTTAGTGTGGTGCGTCCTCCTCACAGTGTTCAGCTAAACCTACAAGTTATTTTTTGTGAGCTCTGCACAGTGTTCATCTAAAGCTACAAGTTAGGGTAGTGCGTCCTGCTCACAGTGTTCAGCTAAAACTACAAGTTAGTGTAGTGAGACCTCTGCACAGTGTTCATTTAAAACTACAAGTTAGTGTAGTGCGTCCTGCTCACAGTGTTCAGCTAAAACTACAAGTTAGTGTAGTGAGACCTCTGCACAGTGTTCATCTAAAGCTACAAGTTAGTGCAGTGCGTCCTGCTCACAGTGTTCAGCTAAAACTACAAGTTAGTGTTGTGCGTCTTCCTCACAGTGTTCAGCTAAACCTACAAGTTATTTTTTTGAGAGCTCTGCACAGTGTTCATCTAAAGCTGCAAGTTAGTGTAGTGCGTCCTGCTCACAGTGTTCAGCTAAAACTACAAGTTATTGTGGTGCGTCCTCCTCACAGTGTTCAGCTAAACCTACAAGTTATTTTTTTGCGAGCTCTGCACAGTGTTCATCTAAAGCTACAAGTTAGTGTAGTGCGTCCTTCTCACAGTGTTCAGCTAAAACTACAAGTTAGTGTAGTGAGACCTCTGCACAGTGTTCATCTAAAGCTACAAGTTAGTGTAGTGCGTCCTGCTCACAGAGTTCAGCTAAAACTACAAGTTAGTGTAGTGAGACCTCTGCACAGTGTTCATCTAAAGTTACAAGTTAGTGCAGTGCGTCCTGCTCACAGTGTTCAGCTAAAACTACAAGTTAGTGTGGTGCATCCTCCTCACAGTGTTCAGCTAAACCTACAAATTATTTTTTGTGAGCTCTGCACAGTGTTCATCTAAAGCTACAAGTTAGGGTAGTGCGTCCTGCTCACAGTGTTCAGCTAAAACTACAAGTTAGTGTAGTGAGACCTCTGCACAGTGTTCATTTAAAACTACAAGTTAGTGTAGTGCGTCCTGCTCACAGTGTTCAGCTAAAACTACAAGTTAGTGTAGTGAGACCTCTGCACAGTGTTCATCTAAAGCTACAAGTTAGTGCAGTGCGTCCTGCTCACAGTGTTCAGCTAAAACTACAAGTTAGTGTTGTGCGTCTTCCTCACAGTGTTCAGCTAAACCTACAAGTTATTTTTTTGAGAGCTCTGCACAGTGTTCATCTAAAGCTGCAAGTTAGTGTAGTGCGTCCTGCTCACAGTGTTCAGCTAAAACTACAAGTTATTGTGGTGCGTCCTCCTCACAGTGTTCAGCTAAACCTACAAGTTATTTTTTTGCGAGCTCTGCACAGTGTTCATCTAAAGCTACAAGTTAGTGTAGTGCGTCCTTCTCACAGTGTTCAGCTAAAACTACAAGTTAGTGTAGTGAGACCTCTGCACAGTGTTCATCTAAAGCTACAAGTTAGTGTAGTGCGTCCTGCTCACAGAGTTCAGCTAAAACTACAAGTTAGTGTAGTGAGACCTCTGCACAGTGTTCATCTAAAGTTACAAGTTAGTGCAGTGCGTCCTGCTCACAGTGTTCAGCTAAAACTACAAGTTAGTGTGGTGCATCCTCCTCACAGTGTTCAGCTAAACCTACAAATTATTTTTTTGCGAGCTCTGCACAGTGTTCATCTAAAGCTACAAGTTAGTGCAGTGCGTCCTGCTCACAGTGCTCAGCTAACACTACAAGTTAGTGTGGTTCATCCTCCTCACAGTGTTCAGCTAAACCTACAAGTTATTTTTTTGAGAGCTCTGCACAGTGTTCATCTAAAGCTACAAGTTAGTGCAGTGCGTCCTGCTCACAGTGTTCAGCTAACACTACAAGTTAGTGTGGTTCATCCTCCTCACAGTGTTCAGCTAAACCTACAAGTTATTTTTTTGAGAGCTCTGCACAGTGTTCATCTAAAGCTGCAAGTTAGTGTAGTGCGTCCTGCTCACAGTGTTCAGCTAAAACTACAAGTTAGTGTAGTGAGACCTCTGCACAGTGTTCATCTAAAGCTACAAGTTAGTGCAGTGCGTCCTGCTCACAGTGTTCAGCTAAAACTACAAGTTAGTGTGGTGCATCCTCCTCACAGTGTTCAGCTAAACCTACAAATTATTTTTTTGCGAGCTCTGCACAGTGTTCATCTAAAGCTACAAGTTAGTGTAGTGCGTCCTGCTCACAGTGATCAGCTAAAACTACAAGTTAGTGTAGTGAGATCTCTGCACAGTGTTCATCTAAAACTACAAGTTAGTGTAGTGCGTCCTGCTCACAGTGTTCAGCTAAAACTACAAGTTAGTGTAGTGAGACCTCTGCACAGTGTTCATCTAAAGCTACAAGTTACTGCAGTGCGTCCTGCTCACAGTGTTCAGCTAAAACTACAAGTTAGTGTGGTGCATCCTCCTCACAGTGTTCAGCTAAACCTACAAATTATTTTTTTGTGAGCTCTGCACAGTGTTCATCTAAAGCTACAAGTTAGTGCAGTGCATCCTGCTTACAGTGTTCAGCTAACACTACAAGTTAGTGTGGTGCATCCTCCTCACAGTGTTCAGCTAAACCTACAAGTTATTTTTTTGAGAGCTCTGCACAGTGTTCATCTAAAGCTACAAGTTAGTGTAGTGCGTCCTGCTCACAGTGTTCAGCTAAAACTACAAGTTAGTGTAGTGCGACCTCTGCACAGTGTTCATCTAAAACTACAAGTTAGTGAAGTGCGTCCTGCTCACAGAGTTCAGCTAAAACTACAAGTTAGTGTAGTGAGACCTCTGCACAGTGTTCATCTAAAGCTACAAGTTAGTGCAGTGCGTCCTGCTCACAGTGTTCAGCTAAAACTACAAGTTAGTGTGGTGCATCCTCCTCACAGTGTTCAGCTAAACCTACAAAATAATTTTTTTGCGAGCTCTGCACAGTGTTCATCTAAAGCTACAAGTTAGTGCAGTGGGTCCTGCTCACAGTGTTCAGCTAACACTTCAAGTTAGTGTGGTGCATCCTCCTCACAGTGTTCAGCTAAACCTACAAGTTATTTTTTTGAGAGCTCTGCACAGTGTTCATCTAAAGCTACAAGTTAGTGTAGTGCGTCCTTCTCACAGTGTTCAGCTAAAACTACAAGTTAGTGTAGTGCGACCTCTGCACAGTGTTCATCTAAAGCTACAAGTTAGTGCAGTGCGTCATGCTCACAGTGTTCAGATAAAACTACAAGTTAGTGTGGTGCGTCCTCCTCACAGTGTTCAGCTAAACCTACAAGTTATTTTTTGTGAGCTCTGCACAGTGTTCATCTAAAGCTACAAGTTAGTGTAGTGCGTCCTGCTCACAGTGTTCAGCTAAAACTACAAGTTAGTGTAGTGAGACCTCTGCACAGTGTTCATCTAAAACTACAAGTTAGTGTAGTGCGTCCTGCTCACAGTGTTCAGCTAAAACTACAAGTTAGTGTATTGAGACCTCTGCACAGTGTTCATCTAAAGCTACAAGTTACTGCAGTGCGTCCTGCTCACAGTGTTCAGCTAAAACTACAAGTTAGTGTGGTGCGTCCTCCTCACAGTGTTCAGCTAAATCTACAAGTTATTTTTTTGCGAGCTCTGCACAATGTTCATCTAAAGCTGCAAGTTAGTGTAGTGCGTCCTGCTCACAGTGTTCAGCTAAAACTACAAGTTAGTGTGGTGCGTCCTCCTCACAGTGTTCAGCTAAACCTACAAGTTATTTTTTTGCGAGCTCTGCACAGTGTTCATCTAAAGCTGCAAGTTAGTGTAGTGCGTCCTGCTCACAGTGTTCATCTAAAACTACAAGTTAGTGTGGTGCATCCTCCTCACAGTGTTCAGCTAAACCTACAAGTTATTTTTTTGAGAGCTCTGCACAGTGTTCATCTAAAGCTACAATTTAGTGCAGTGCGTCCTGCTCACAGTGTTCAGCTAACACTACAAGTTAGTGTGGTGCATCCTCCTCACAGTGTTCAGCTAAATCTACAAGTTATTTTTTTGAGAGCTCTGCACAGTGTTCATCTATAGCTACAAGTTAGTGTAGTGCGTCCTGCTCACAGTGTTCAGCTAAAACTACAAGTTGGTGTAGTGAGACCTCTTCACAGTGTTCATCTAAAACTACAAGTTAGTGTAGTGCGTCCTGCTCACAGTGTTCAGCTAAAACTACAAGTTAGTGTAGTGAGACCTCTGCACAGTGTTCATCTAAAGCTACAAGTTAGTGCAGTGCGTCATGCTCACAGTGTTCAGATAAAACTACAAGTTAGTGTGGTGCGTCCTCCTCACAGTGTTCAGCTAAACCTACATGTTATTTTTTTGTGAGCTCTGCACAGTGTTCATCTAAAGCTACAAGTTAGTGTAGTGCGTCCTGCTCACAGTGTTCAGCTAAAACTACAAGTTAGTGTAGTGAGACCTCTGCACAGTGTTCATATAAAACTACAAGTTAGTGTAGTGCGTCCTGCTCACAGTGTTCAGCTAAAACTACAAGTTAGTGTAGTGAGACCTCTGCACAGTGTTCATCTAAAGCTACAAGTTAGTGCAGTGCGTCCTGCTCACAGTGTTCAGCTAAAACTACAAGTTAGTGTGGTGCATCCTCCTCACAGTGTTCAGCTAAACCTACAAAATAATTTTTTTGCGAGCTCTGCACAGTGTTCATCTAAAGCTACAAGTTAGTGCAGTGGGTCCTGCTCACAGTGTTCAGCTAACACTTCAAGTTAGTGTGGTGCATCCTCCTCACAGTGTTCAGCTAAACCTACAAGTTATTTTTTTGAGAGCTCTGCACAGTGTTCATCTAAAGCTACAAGTTAGTGTAGTGCGTCCTTCTCACAGTGTTCAGCTAAAACTACAAGTTAGTGTAGTGCGACCTCTGCACAGTGTTCATCTAAAGCTACAAGTTAGTGCAGTGCGTCATGCTCACAGTGTTCAGATAAAACTACAAGTTAGTGTGGTGCGTCCTCCTCACAGTGTTCAGCTAAACCTACAAGTTATTTTTTGTGAGCTCTGCACAGTGTTCATCTAAAGCTACAAGTTAGTGTAGTGCGTCCTGCTCACAGTGTTCAGCTAAAACTACAAGTTAGTGTAGTGAGACCTCTGCACAGTGTTCATCTAAAACTACAAGTTAGTGTAGTGCGTCCTGCTCACAGTGTTCAGCTAAAACTACAAGTTAGTGTATTGAGACCTCTGCACAGTGTTCATCTAAAGCTACAAGTTACTGCAGTGCGTCCTGCTCACAGTGTTCAGCTAAAACTACAAGTTAGTGTGGTGCGTCCTCCTCACAGTGTTCAGCTAAATCTACAAGTTATTTTTTTGCGAGCTCTGCACAATGTTCATCTAAAGCTGCAAGTTAGTGTAGTGCGTCCTGCTCACAGTGTTCAGCTAAAACTACAAGTTAGTGTGGTGCGTCCTCCTCACAGTGTTCAGCTAAACCTACAAGTTATTTTTTTGCGAGCTCTGCACAGTGTTCATCTAAAGCTGCAAGTTAGTGTAGTGCGTCCTGCTCACAGTGTTCATCTAAAACTACAAGTTAGTGTGGTGCATCCTCCTCACAGTGTTCAGCTAAACCTACAAGTTATTTTTTTGAGAGCTCTGCACAGTGTTCATCTAAAGCTACAATTTAGTGCAGTGCGTCCTGCTCACAGTGTTCAGCTAACACTACAAGTTAGTGTGGTGCATCCTCCTCACAGTGTTCAGCTAAATCTACAAGTTATTTTTTTGAGAGCTCTGCACAGTGTTCATCTATAGCTACAAGTTAGTGTAGTGCGTCCTGCTCACAGTGTTCAGCTAAAACTACAAGTTGGTGTAGTGAGACCTCTTCACAGTGTTCATCTAAAACTACAAGTTAGTGTAGTGCGTCCTGCTCACAGTGTTCAGCTAAAACTACAAGTTAGTGTAGTGAGACCTCTGCACAGTGTTCATCTAAAGCTACAAGTTAGTGCAGTGCGTCATGCTCACAGTGTTCAGATAAAACTACAAGTTAGTGTGGTGCGTCCTCCTCACAGTGTTCAGCTAAACCTACATGTTATTTTTTTGTGAGCTCTGCACAGTGTTCATCTAAAGCTACAAGTTAGTGTAGTGCGTCCTGCTCACAGTGTTCAGCTAAAACTACAAGTTAGTGTAGTGAGACCTCTGCACAGTGTTCATATAAAACTACAAGTTAGTGTAGTGCGTCCTGCTCACAGTGTTCAGCTAAAACTACAAGTTAGTGTAGTGAGACCTCTGCACAGTGTTCATCTAAAGCTACAAGTTAGTGCAGTGCGTCCTGCTCACAGTGTTCAGCTAAAACCACAAGTTAGTGTGGTGCGTCCTCCTCACAGTGTTCAGCTAAACCTACAAGTTATTTTTTTGCGAGCTCTGCACAGTGTTCATCTAAAGCTACAAGTTAGTGTAGTGCGTCCTGCTCACAGTGTTCAGCTAAAACTACAAGTTAGTGTAGTGACACCTCTGCACAGTGTTCATCTAAAGCTACAAGTTAGTGTAGTGCGTCCTGCTCACAGAGTTCAGCTAAAACTACAAGTTAGTGTAGTGAGACCTCTGCACAGTGTTCATCTAAAGCTACAAGTTAGTGCAGTGCGTCATGCTCACAGTGTTCAGATAAAACTACAAGTTAGTGTGGTGCGTCCTCCTCACAGTGTTCAGCTAAACCTACAAGTTATTTTTTGTGAGCTCTGCACAGTGTTCATCTAAAGCTACAAGTTAGTGTAGTGCGTCCTGCTCACAGTGTTCAGCTAAAACTACAAGTTAGTGTAGTGAGACCTCTGCACAGTGTTCATTTAAAACTACAAGTTAGTGTAGTGCGTCCTGCTCACAGTGTTCAGCTAAAACTACAAGTTAGTGTAGTGAGACCTCTGCACAGTGTTCATCTAAAGCTACAAGTTAGTGCAGTGCGTCCTGCTCACAGTGTTCAGTTAAAACTACAAGTTAGTGTGGTGCGTCCTCCTCACAGTGTTCAGCTAAACCTACAAGTTATTTTTTTGAGAGCTCTGCACAGTGTTCATCTAAAGCTGCAAGTTAGTGTAGTGCGTCCTGCTCACAGTGTTCAGCTAAAATTACAAGTTATTGTGGTGCGTCCTCCTCACAGTGTTCAGCTAAACCTACAAGTTTTGTTTTGCGAGCTCTGCACAGTGTTCATCTAAAGCTGCAAGTTAGTGTAGTGCGTCCTGCTCACAGTGTTTAGCTAAAACTACAAGTTAGTGTGGTGCATCCTCCTCACAGTGTTCAGCTAAACCTACAAGTTATTTTTTTGCGAGCTCTGCACAGTGTTCATCTAAAGCTACAAGTTAGTGTAGTGCGTCCTGCTCACAGTGTTCAGCTAAAACTACAAGTTAGTGTAGTTAGGCCTCTGCACAGTGTTCATCTAAAGCTACAAGTTAGTGTAGTGCGTCCTGCTCACAGTGTTCAGCTAAAACTACAAGTTAGTGTGGTGCGTCCTCCTCACAGTGTTCAGCTAAACCTACAAGTTATTTTTTTGCAAGCTCTGCACAGTGTTCATCTAAAGCTACAAGTTAGTGTAGTGCGTCCTGCTCACAGTGTTCAGCTAAAACTACAAGTTAGTGTAGTGACACCTCTGCACAGTGTTCATCTAAAGCTACAAGTTAGTGTAGTGCGTCCTGCTCACAGAGTTCAGCTAAAACTACAAGTTAGTGTAGGGAGACCTCTGCACAGTGTTCATCTAAAGCTACAAGTTAGTGCAGTGCGTCATGCTCACAGTGTTCAGATAAAACTACAAGTTAGTGTGGTGCGTCCTCCTCACAGTGTTCAGCTAAACCTACAAGTTATTTTTTGTGAGCTCTGCACAGTGTTCATCTAAAGCTACAAGTTAGTGTAGTGCGTCCTGCTCACAGTGTTCAGCTAAAACTACAAGTTAGTGTAGTGAGACCTCTGCACAGTGTTCATTTAAAACTACAAGTTAGTGTAGTGCGTCCTGCTCACAGTGTTCAGCTAAAACTACAAGTTAGTGTAGTGAGACCTCTGCACAGTGTTCATCTAAAGCTACAAGTTAGTGCAGTGCGTCCTGCTCACAGTGTTCAGCTAAAACTACAAGTTAGTGTGGTGCGTCCTCCTCACAGTGTTCAGCTAAACCTACAAGTTATTTTTTTGAGAGCTCTGCACAGTGTTCATCTAAAGCTGCAAGTTAGTGTAGTGCGTCCTGCTCACAGTGTTCAGCTAAAATTACAAGTTATTGTGGTGCGTCCTCCTCACAGTGTTCAGCTAAACCTACAAGTTTTGTTTTGCGAGCTCTGCACAGTGTTCATCTAAAGCTGCAAGTTAGTGTAGTGCGTCCTGCTCACAGTGTTTAGCTAAAACTACAAGTTAGTGTGGTGCATCCTCCTCATAGTGTTCAGCTAAACCTACAAGTTATTTTTTTGCGAGCTCTGCACAGTGTTCATCTAAAGCTACAAGTTAGTGTAGTGCGTCCTGCTCACAGTGTTCAGCTAAAACTACAAGTTAGTGTAGTTAGGCCTCTGCACAGTGTTCATCTAAAGCTACAAGTTAGTGTAGTGCGTCCTGCTCACAGTGTTCAGCTAAAACTACAAGTTAGTGTAGTGAGACCTCTGCACAGTGTTCATCTAAAGCTACAAGTTAGTGCAGTGCGTCCTGCTCACAGTGTTCAGCTAACACTACAAGTTAGTGTGGTGCATCCTCCTCACAGTGTTCAGCTAAACCTACAAGTTATTTTTTTGAGAGCTCTGCACAGTGTTCATCTAAAGCTACAAGTTAGTGTAGTGTGTCCTGCTCACAGTGTTCAGCTAAAACTACAAGTTAGTGTAGTGCGACCTCTGCACAGTGTTCATCTAAAACTACAAGTTAGTGTAGTGCGTCCTGCTCACTGAGTTCAGCTAAAACTACAAGTTAGTGTAGTGAGACCTCTGCACAGTGTTCATCTAAAGCTACAAGTTAGTGCAGTGCGTCCTGCTCACAGTGTTCAGCTAAAACTACAAGTTAGTGTGGTGCATCCTCCTCACAGTGTTCAGCTAAACCTACAAATTATTTTTTTGCGAGCTCTGCACAGTGTTCATCTAAAGCTACAAGTTAGTGCAGTGCGTCCTGCTCACAGTGTTCAGCTAACACTTCAAGTTAGTGTGGTTCATCCTCCTCACAGTGTTCAGCTAAACCTACAAGTTATTTTTTTGATAGCTCTGCACAGTGTTCATCTAAAGCTACAAGTTAGTGTAGTGCGTCCTTCTCACAGTGTTCAGCTAAAAATACAAGTTAGTGTAGTGCGACCTCTGCACAGTGTTCATCTAAAACTACAAGTTAGTGTCGTGCGTCCTGCTCACAGTGTTCAGCTAAAACTACAAGTTAGTGTAGTGAGACCTCTGCACAGTGTTCATCTAAAGCTACAAGTTAGTGCAGTGCGTCCTGCTCACAGTGTTCAGCTAAAACTACAAGTTAGTGTGGTGCGTCCTTATCACAGTGTTCAGCTAAACCTACAAGTTATTTTTTTGCGAGCTCTGCACAGTGTTCATCTAAAGCTGCAAGTTAGTGTAGTGCGTCCTGCTCACAGTGTTCATCTAAAACTACAAGTTAGTGTGGTGCATCCTCCTCACAGTGTTCAGCTAAACCTACAAGTTATTTTTTTGAGAGCTCTGCACAGTGTTCATCTAAAGCTACAAGTTAGTGCAGTGCGTCCTGCTCACAGTGTTCAGCTAACACTACAAGTTAGTGTGGTGCATCCTCCTCACAGTGTTCAGCTAAATCTACAAGTTATTTTTTTGAGAGCTCTGCACAGTGTTCATCTAAAGCTACAAGTTAGTGTAGTGCGTCCTGCTCACAGTGTTCAGCTAAAACTACAAGTTGGTGTAGTGAGACCTCTGCACAGTGTTCATCTAAAACTACAAGTTAGTGTAGTGCGTCCTGCTCACAGTGTTCAGCTAAAACTACAAGGTAGTGTAGTGAGACCTCTGCACAGTGTTCATCTAAAGCTACAAGTTAGTGCAGTGCGTCATGCTCACAGTGTTCAGATAAAACTACAAGTTAGTGTGGTGCGTCCTCCTCACAGTGTTCAGCTAAACCTACAAGTTATTTTTTTGTGAGCTCTGCACAGTGTTCATCTAAAGCTACAAGTTAGTGTAGTGCGTCCTGCTCACAGTGTTCAGCTAAAACTACAAGTTAGTGTAGTGAGATCTCTGCACAGTGTTCATCTAAAACTACAAGTTAGTGTAGTGCGTCCTGCTCACAGTGTTCAGCTAAAACTAAAAGTTAGTGTAGTGAGACCTCTGCACAGTGTTCATCTAAAGTTACAAGTTAGTGCAGTGCGTCCTGCTCACAGTGTTCAGCTAAAACTACAAGTTAGTGTGGTGCATCCTCCTCACAGTGTTCAGCTAAACCTACAAATTATTTTTTTGCGAGCTCTGCACAGTGTTCATCTAAAGCTACAAGTTAGTGCAGTGCGTCCTGCTCACAGTGTTCAGCTAACACTACAAGTTAGTGTGGTGCATCCTCCTCACAGTGTTCAGCTAAACCTACAAGTTATTTTTTTGAGAGCTCTGCACAGTGTTCATCTAAAGCTACAAGTTAGTGTAGTGCGTCCTGCTCACAGTGTTCAGCTAAAACTACAAGTTAGTGTAGTGCGACCTCTGCACAGTGTTCATCTAAAACTACAAGTTAGTGTAGTGCGTCCTGCTCACAGAGTTCAGCTAAAACTACAAGTTAGTGTAGTGAGACCTCTGCACAGTGTTCATCTAAAGCTACAAGTTAGTGCAGTGCGTCCTGCTCACAGTGTTCAGCTAAAACTACAAGTTAGTGTGGTGCATCCTCCTCACAGTGTTCAGCTAAACCTACAAATTATTTTTTTGCGAGCTCTGCACAGTGTTCATCTAAAGCTACAAGTTAGTGCAGTGCGTCCTGCTCACAGTGTTCAGCTAACACTACAAGTTAGTGTGGTTCATCCTCCTCACAGTGTTCAGCTAAACCTACAAGTTATTTTTTTGAGAGCTCTGCACAGTGTTCATCTAAAGCTACAAGTTAGTGTAGTGCGTCCTTCTCACAGTGTTCAGCTAAAAATACAAGTTAGTGTAGTGCGACCTCTGCACAGTGTTCATCTAAAACTACAAGTTAGTGTAGTGCGTCCTGCTCACAGTGTTCAGCTAAAACTACAAGTTAGTGTAGTGAGACCTCTGCACAGTGTTCATCTAAAGCTACAAGTTAGTGCAGTGCGTCCTGCTCACAGTGTTCAGCTAAAACTACAAGTTAGTGTGGTGCGTCCTTATCACAGTGTTCAGCTAAACCTACAAGTTATTTTTTTGCGAGCTCTGCACAGTGTTCATCTAAAGCTGCAAGTTAGTGTAGTGCGTCCTGCTCACAGTGTTCAGCTAAAACTACAAGTTAGTGTGGTGCGTCCTCCTCACAGTGTTCAGCTAAACCTACAAGTTATTTTTTTGCGAGCTCTGCACAGTGTTCATCTAAAGCTGCAAGTTAGTGTAGTGCGTCCTGCTCACAGTGTTCATCTAAAACTACAAGTTAGTGTGGTGCATCCTCCTCACAGTGTTCAGCTAAACCTACAAGTTATTTTTTTGAGAGCTCTGCACAGTGTTCATCTAAAGCTACAAGTTAGTGCAGTGCGTCCTGCTCACAGTGTTCAGCTAACACTACAAGTTAGTGTGGTGCATCCTCCTCACAGTGTTCAGCTAAATCTACGAGTTATTTTTTTGAGAGCTCTGCACAGTGTTCATCTAAAGCTACAAGTTAGTGTAGTGCGTCCTGCTCACAGTGTTCAGCTAAAACTACAAGTTGGTGTAGTGAGACCTCTGCACAGTGTTCATCTAAAACTACAAGTTAGTGTAGTGCGTCCTGCTCACAGTGTTCAGCTAAAACTACAAGGTAGTGTAGTGAGACCTCTGCACAGTGTTCATCTAAAGCTACAAATTAGTGCAGTGCGTCATGCTCACAGTGTTCAGATAAAACTACAAGTTAGTGTGGTGCGTCCTCCTCACAGTGTTCAGCTAAACCTACAAGTTATTTTTTTGTGAGCTCTGCACAGTGTTCATCTAAAGCTACAAGTTAGTGTAGTGCGTCCTGCTCACAGTGTTCAGCTAAAACTACAAGTTAGTGTAGTGAGATCTCTGCACAGTGTTCATCTAAAACTACAAGTTAGTGTAGTGCGTCCTGCTCACAGTGTTCAGCTAAAACTACAAGTTAGTGTAGTGAGACCTCTGCACAGTGTTCATCTAAAGCTACAAGTTACTGCAGTGCGTCCTGCTCACAGTGTTCAGCTAAAACTACAAGTTAGTGTGGTGCGTCCTCCTCACAGTGTTCAGCTAAACCTACAAGTTATTTTTTTGCGAGCTCTGCACAGTGTTCATCTAAAGCTACAAGTTAGTGTAGTGCGTCCTGCTCACAGTGTTGAGCTAAAACTACAAGTTAGTGTAGTGACACCTCTGCACAGTGTTCATCTAAAGCTACAAGTTAGTGTAGTGCGTCCTGCTCACAGAGTTCAGCTAAAACTACAAGTTAGTGTAGTGAGACCTCTGCACAGTGTTCATCTAAAGCTACAAGTTAGTGCAGTGCGTCCTGCTCACAGTGTTCATCTAAAACTACAAGTTAGTGTGGTGCATCCTCCTCACCGTGTTCAGCTAAACCTACAAGTTATTTTTTTGAGAGCTCTGCACAGTGTTCATCTAAAGCTACAAGTTAGTGCAGTGCGTCCTGCTCACAATGTTCAGCTAACACTACACGTTAGTGTGGTGCATCCTCCTCACAGTGTTCAGCTAAACCTACAAGTTGTTTTTTTGAGAGCTCTGCACAGTGTTCATCTAAAGCTACAAGCTAGTGTAGTGCGTCCTGCTCACAGTGTTCAGCTAAAACTACAAGTTAGTGTAGTGAGACCTCTGCACAGTGTTCATCTAAAACTACAAGTTAGTGTAGTGCGTCCTGCTCACAGTGTTCAGCTAAAACTACAAGTTAGTGTAGTGAGACCTCTGCACAGTGTTCATTTAAAACTACAAGTTAGTGTAGTGCGTCCTGCTCACAGTGTTCAGCTAAAACTACAAGTTAGTGTAGTGAGACCTCTGCACAGTGTTCATCTAAAGCTACAAGTTAGTGCAGTGCGTCCTGCTCACAGTGTTCAGCTAAAACTACAAGTTAGTGTGGTGCGTCCTCCTCACAGTGTTCAGCTAAACCTACAAGTTATTTTTTGAGAGCTCTGCACAGTGTTCATCTAAAGCTGCAAGTTAGTGTAGTGCGTCCTGCTCACAGTGTTCAGCTAAAACTACAAGTTATTGTGGTGCGTCCTCCTCACAGTGTTCAGCTAAACCTACAAGTTATTTTTTTGCGAGCTCTGCACAGTGTTCATCTAAAGCTGCAAGTTAGTGTAGTGCGTCCTGCTCACAGTGTTTAGCTAAAACTACAAGTTAGTGTGGTGCGTCCTCCTCACAGTGTTCAGCTAAACCTACAAGTTATTTTTTTGCGAGCTCTGCACAGTGTTCATCTAAAGCTACAAGTTAGTGTAGTGCGTCCTGCTCACAGTGTTCAGCTAAAACTACAAGTTAGTGTAGTGAGACCTCTGCACAGTGTTCATCTAAAGCTACAAGTTAGTGTAGTGCGTCCTGCTCACAGAGTTCAGCTAAAACTACAAGTTAGTGTAGTGAGACCTCTGCACAGTGTTCATCTAAAGCTACAAGTTAGTGCAGTGCGTCCTGCTCACAGTGTTCAGCTAAAACTACAAGTTAGTGTGGTGCATCCTCCTCACAGTGTTCAGCTAAACCTACAAATTATTTTTTTGCGAGCTCTGCACAGTGTTCATCTAAAGCTACAAGTTAGTGCAGTGCATCCTGCTCACAGTGTTCAGCTAACACTACAAGTTAGTGTGGTGCATCCTCCTCACAGTGTTCAGCTAAACCTACAAGTTATTTTTTTGAGAGCTCTGCACAGTGTTCATCTAAAGCTACAAGTTAGTGTAGTGCGTCCTGCTCACAGTGTTCAGCTAAAACTACAAGTTAGTGTAGTGAGACCTCTGCACAGTGTTCATCTAAAGCTACAAGTTAGTGCAGTGCGTCCTGCTCACAGTGTTCAGCTAAAACTACAAGTTAGTGTGGTGCGTCCTCCTCACAGTGTTCAGCTAAACCTACAAGTTATTTTTTTGAGAGCTCTGCACAGTGTTCATCTAAAGCTGCAAGTTAGTGTAGTGCGTCCTGCTCACAGTGTTCAGCTAAAACTACAAGTTATTGTGGTGCGTCCTCCTCACAGTGTTCAGCTAAACCTACAAGTTATTTTTTTGCGAGCTCTGCACAGTGTTCATCTAAAGCTGCAAGTTAGTGTAGTGCGTCCTGCTCACAGTGTTTAGCTAAAACTACAAGTTAGTGTGGTGCGTCCTCCTCACAGTGTTCAGCTAAACCTACAAGTTATTTTTTTGCGAGCTCTGCACAGTGTTCATCTAAAGCTACAAGTTAGTGTAGTGCGTCCTGCTCACAGTGTTCAGCTAAAACTACAAGTTAGTGTAGTGAGACCTCTGCACAGTGTTCATCTAAAGCTACAAGTTAGTGTAGTGCGTCCTGCTCACAGAGTTCAGCTAAAACTACAAGTTAGTGTAGTGAGACCTCTGCACAGTGTTCATCTAAAGCTACAAGTTAGTGCAGTGCGTCCTGCTCACAGTGTTCAGCTAAAACTACAAGTTAGTGTGGTGCATCCTCCTCACAGTGTTCAGCTAAACCTACAAATTATTTTTTTGCGAGCTCTGCACAGTGTTCATCTAAAGCTACAAGTTAGTGCAGTGCATCCTGCTCACAGTGTTCAGCTAACACTACAAGTTAGTGTGGTGCATCCTCCTCACAGTGTTCAGCTAAACCTACAAGTTATTTTTTTGAGAGCTCTGCACAGTGTTCATCTAAAGCTACAAGTTAGTGTAGTGCGTCCTGCTCACAGTGTTCAGCTAAAACTACAAGTTAGTGTAGTGCGACCTCTGCACAGTGTTCATCTAAAACTACAAGTTAGTGTAGTGCGTCCTGCTCACAGAGTTCAGCTAAAACTACAAGTTAGTGTAGTGAGACCTCTGCACAGTGTTCATCTAAAGCTACAAGTTAGTGCAGTGCGTCCTGCTCACAGTGTTCAGCTAAAACTACAAGTTAGTGTGGTGCATCCTCCTCACAGTGTTCAGCTAAACCTACAAAATAATTTTTTTGCGAGCTCTGCACAGTGTTCATCTAAAGCTACAAGTTAGTGCAGTGGGTCCTGCTCACAGTGTTCAGCTAACACTTCAAGTTAGTGTGGTGCATCCTCCTCACAGTGTTCAGCTAAACCTACAAGTTATTTTTTTGAGAGCTCTGCACAGTGTTCATCTAAAGCTACAAGTTAGTGTAGTGCGTCCTTCTCACAGTGTTCAGCTAAAACTACAAGTTAGTGTAGTGCGACCTCTGCACAGTGTTCATCTAAAGCTACAAGTTAGTGCAGTGCGTCCTGCTCACAGTGTTCAGCTAAAACTACAAGTTAGTGTGGTGCGTCCTCCTCACAGTGTTCAGCTAAACCTACAAGTTATTTTTTTGAGAGCTCTGCACAGTGTTCATCTAAAGCTGCAAGTTAGTGTAGTGCGTCCTGCTCACAGTGTTCAGCTAAAACTACAAGTTATTGTGGTGCGTCCTCCTCACAGTGTTCAGCTAAACCTACAAGTTATTTTTTTGCGAGCTCTGCACAGTGTTCATCTAAAGCTGCAAGTTAGTGTAGTGCGTCCTGCTCACAGTGTTTAGCTAAAACTACAAGTTAGTGTGGTGCGTCCTCCTCACAGTGTTCAGCTAAACCTACAAGTTATTTTTTTGCGAGCTCTGCACAGTGTTCATCTAAAGCTACAAGTTAGTGTAGTGCGTCCTGCTCACAGTGTTCAGCTAAAACTACAAGTTAGTGTAGTGAGACCTCTGCACAGTGTTCATCTAAAGCTACAAGTTAGTGTAGTGCGTCCTGCTCACAGAGTTCAGCTAAAACTACAAGTTAGTGTAGTGAGACCTCTGCACAGTGTTCATCTAAAGCTACAAGTTAGTGCAGTGCGTCCTGCTCACAGTGTTCAGCTAAAACTACAAGTTAGTGTGGTGCATCCTCCTCACAGTGTTCAGCTAAACCTACAAATTATTTTTTTGCGAGCTCTGCACAGTGTTCATCTAAAGCTACAAGTTAGTGCAGTGCATCCTGCTCACAGTGTTCAGCTAACACTACAAGTTAGTGTGGTGCATCCTCCTCACAGTGTTCAGCTAAACCTACAAGTTATTTTTTTGAGAGCTCTGCACAGTGTTCATCTAAAGCTACAAGTTAGTGTAGTGCGTCCTGCTCACAGTGTTCAGCTAAAACTACAAGTTAGTGTAGTGCGACCTCTGCACAGTGTTCATCTAAAACTACAAGTTAGTGTAGTGCGTCCTGCTCACAGAGTTCAGCTAAAACTACAAGTTAGTGTAGTGAGACCTCTGCACAGTGTTCATCTAAAGCTACAAGTTAGTGCAGTGCGTCCTGCTCACAGTGTTCAGCTAAAACTACAAGTTAGTGTGGTGCATCCTCCTCACAGTGTTCAGCTAAACCTACAAAATAATTTTTTTGCGAGCTCTGCACAGTGTTCATCTAAAGCTACAAGTTAGTGCAGTGGGTCCTGCTCACAGTGTTCAGCTAACACTTCAAGTTAGTGTGGTGCATCCTCCTCACAGTGTTCAGCTAAACCTACAAGTTATTTTTTTGAGAGCTCTGCACAGTGTTCATCTAAAGCTACAAGTTAGTGTAGTGCGTCCTTCTCACAGTGTTCAGCTAAAACTACAAGTTAGTGTAGTGCGACCTCTGCACAGTGTTCATCTAAAGCTACAAGTTAGTGCAGTGCGTCATGCTCACAGTGTTCAGATAAAACTACAAGTTAGTGTGGTGCGTCCTCCTCACAGTGTTCAGCTAAACCTACAAGTTATTTTTTGTGAGCTCTGCACAGTGTTCATCTAAAGCTACAAGTTAGTGTAGTGCGTCCTGCTCACAGTGTTCAGCTAAAACTACAAGTTAGTGTAGTGAGACCTCTGCACAGTGTTCATCTAAAACTACAAGTTAGTGTAGTGCGTCCTGCTCACAGTGTTCAGCTAAAACTACAAGTTAGTGTAGTGAGACCTCTGCACAGTGTTCATCTAAAGCTACAAGTTAGTGCAGTGCGTCCTGCTCACAGTGTTCAGCTAAAACTACAAGTTAGTGTGGTGCGTCCTCCTCACAGTGTTCAGCTAAACCTACAAGTTATTTTTTTGCGAGCTCTGCACAGTGTTCATCTAAAGCTGCAAGTTAGTGTAGTGCGTCCTGCTCACAGTGTTCAGCTAAAACTACAAGTTAGTGTGGTGCGTCCTCCTCACAGTGTTCAGCTAAACCTACAAGTTATTTTTTTGCGAGCTCTGCACAGTGTTCATCTAAAGCTGCAAGTTAGTGTAGTGCGTCCTGCTCACAGTGTTCATCTAAATCTACAAGTTAGTGTGGTGCATCCTCCTCACCGTGTTCAGCTAAACCTACAAGTTATTTTTTTGAGAGCTCTGCACAGTGTTCATCTAAAGCTACAAGTTAGTGCAGTGCGTCCTGCTCACAGTGTTCAGCTAACACTACAAGTTAGTGTGGTGCGTCCTCCTCACAGTGTTCAGCTAAACCTACAAGTTATTTTTTGTGAGCTCTGCACAGTGTTCATCTAAAGCTACAAGTTAGTGTAGTGCGTCCTGCTCACAGTGTTCAGCTAAAACTACAAGTTAGTGTAGTGAGACCTCTGCACAGTGTTCATCTAAAACTACAAGTTAGTGTAGTGCGTCCTGCTCACAGTGTTCAGCTAAAACTACAAGTTAGTGTAGTGAGACCTCTGCACAGTGTTCATCTAAAGCTACAAGTTAGTGCAGTGCGTCCTGCTCACAGTGTTCAGCTAAAACTACAAGTTAGTGTGGTGCGTCCTCCTCACAGTGTTCAGCTAAACCTACAAGTTATTTTTTTGCGAGCTCTGCACAGTGTTCATCTAAAGCTGCAAGTTAGTGTAGTGCGTCCTGCTCACAGTGTTCAGCTAAAACTACAAGTTAGTGTGGTGCGTCCTCCTCACAGTGTTCAGCTAAACCTACAAGTTATTTTTTTGCGAGCTCTGCACAGTGTTCATCTAAAGCTGCAAGTTAGTGTAGTGCGTCCTGCTCACAGTGTTCATCTAAATCTACAAGTTAGTGTGGTGCATCCTCCTCACCGTGTTCAGCTAAACCTACAAGTTATTTTTTTGAGAGCTCTGCACAGTGTTTATCTAAAGCTACAAGTTAGTGCAGTGCGTCCTGCTCACAGTGTTCAGCTAACACTACAAGTTAGTGTGGTGCATCCTCCTCACAGTGTTCAGCTAAATCTACAAGTTATTTTTTTGAGAGCTCTGCACAGTGTTCATCTAAAGCTACAAGTTAGTGTAGTGCGTCCTGCTCACAGTGTTCAGCTAAAACTACAAGTTGGTGTAGTGAGACCTCTGCACAGTGTTCATCTAAAACTACAAGTTAGTGTAGTGCGTCCTGCTCACAGTGTTCAGCTAAAACTACATGTTAGTGTAGTGAGACCTTTGCACAGTGTTCATCTAAAGCTACAAGTTAGTGCAGTGCATCATGCTCACAGTGTTCAGATAAAACTACAAGTTAGTGTGGTGCGTCCTCCTCACAGTGTTCAGCTAAACCTACAAGTTATTTTTTGTGAGCTCTGCACAGTGTTCATCTAAAGCTACAAGTTAGTGTAGTGCGTCCTGCTCACAGTGTTCAGCTAAAACTACAAGTTAGTGTAGTGAGACCCCTGCACAGTGTTCATATAAAACTACAAGTTAGTGTAGTGCGTCCTGCTCACAGTGTTCAGCTAAAACTACAAGTTAGTGTAGTGAGACCTCTGCACAGTGTTCATCTAAAGCTACAAGTTAGTGCAGTGCGTCCTGCTCACAGTGTTCAGCTAAAACTACAAGTTAGTGTGGTGCGTCCTCCTCACAGTGTTCAGCTAAACCTACAAGTTATTTTTTTGCGAGCTCTGCACAGTGTTCATCTAAAGCTACAAGTTAGTGTAGTGCGTCCTGCTCACAGTGTTCAGCTAAAACTACAAGTTAGTGTAGTGACACCTCTGCACAGTGTTCATCTAAAGCTACAAGTTAGTGTAGTGCGTCCTGCTCACAGAGTTCAGCTAAAACTACAAGTTAGTGTAGTGAGACCTCTGCACAGTGTTCATCTAAAGCTACAAGTTAGTGTAGTGCGTCCTGCTCACAGTGTTCAGCTAAAACTACAAGTTAGTGTAGTGAGACCTCTGCACAGTGTTCATCTAAAACTACAAGTTAGTGTAGTGCGTCCTGCTCACAGTGTTCAGCTAAAACTACAAGTTAGTGTAGTGAGACCTCTGCACAGTGTTCATCTAAAGCTAAAAGTTAGTGTAGTGCGTGCTGCTCACAGTGTTCAGCTAAAACTGCAAGTTAGTGTAGTGAGACCTCTGCACAGTGTTCATCTAAAACTACAAGTTAGTGTAGTGCGTCCTGCTCACAGTGTTCAGCTAAAACTACAAGTTAGTGTAGTGAGACCTCTGCACAGTGTTCATCTAAAGCTACAAGTTAGTGCAGTGCGTCCTGCTCACAGTGTTCAGCTAAAACTACAAGTTAGTGTGGTGCGTCCTCCTCACAGTGTTCAGCTAAACCTACAAGTTATTTTTTTGCGAGCTCTGCACAGGGTTCATCTAAAGCTGCAAGTTAGTGTAGTGCGTCCTGCTCACAGTGTTTAGCTAAAACTACAAGTTAGTGTGGTGCGTCCTCCTCACAGTGTTCAGCTAAACCTACAAGTTATTTTTTGCGAGCTCTGCACAGTGTTCATCTAAAGCTACAAGTTAGTGTAGTGCGTCCTGCTCACAGTGTTCAGCTAAAACTACAAGTTAGTGTAGTGAGACCTCTGCACAGTGTTCATCTAAAGCTACAAGTTAGTGTAGTGCGTCCTGCTCACAGAGTTCAGCTAAAACTACAAGTTTGTGTAGTGAGACCTCTGCACAGTGTTCATCTAAAGCTACAAGTTAGTGCAGTGCGTCCTGCTCACAGTGTTTAGCTAAAACTACAAGTTAGTGTGGTGCGTCCTCCTCACAGTGTTCAGCTAAACCTACAAGTTATTTTTTTGCGAGCTCTGCACAGTGTTCATCTAAAGCTACAAGTTAGTGTAGTGCGTCCTGCTCACAGTGTTCAGCTAAAACTACAAGTTAGTGTAGTGAGACCCCTGCACAGTGTTCATATAAAACTACAAGTTAGTGTAGTGCGTCCTGCTCACAGTGTTCAGCTAAAACTACAAGTTAGTGTAGTGAGACCTCTGCACAGTGTTCATCTAAAGCTACAAGTTAGTGCAGTGCGTCCTGCTCACAGTGTTCAGCTAAAACTACAAGTTAGTGTGGTGCGTCCTCCTCACAGTGTTCAGCTAAACCTACAAGTTATTTTTTTGCGAGCTCTGCACAGTGTTCATCTAAAGCTACAAGTTAGTGTAGTGCGTCCTGCTCACAGTGTTCAGCTAAAACTACAAGTTAGTGTAGTGACACCTCTGCACAGTGTTCATCTAAAGCTACAAGTTAGTGTAGTGCGTCCTGCTCACAGAGTTCAGCTAAAACTACAAGTTAGTGTAGTGAGACCTCTGCACAGGGTTCATCTAAAGCTGCAAGTTAGTGTAGTGCGTCCTGCTCACAGTGTTCAGCTAAAACTACAAGTTAGTGTAGTGAGACCTCTGCACAGTGTTCATCTAAAACTACAAGTTAGTGTAGTGCGTCCTGCTCACAGTGTTCAGCTAAAACTACAAGTTAGTGTAGTGAGACCTCTGCACAGTGTTCATCTAAAGCTACAAGTTAGTGTAGTGCGTGCTGCTCACAGTGTTCAGCTAAAACTGCAAGTTAGTGTAGTGAGACCTCTGCACAGTGTTCATCTAAAACTACAAGTTAGTGTAGTGCGTCCTGCTCACAGTGTTCAGCTAAAACTACAAGTTAGTGTGGTGCGTCCTCCTCACAGTGTTCAGCTAAACCTACAAGTTATTTTTTGCGAGCTCTGCACAGTGTTCATCTAAAGCTACAAGTTAGTGTAGTGCGTCCTGCTCACAGTGTTCAGCTAAAACTACAAGTTAGTGTAGTGAGACCTCTGCACAGTGTTCATCTAAAGCTACAAGTTAGTGTAGTGCGTCCTGCTCACAGAGTTCAGCTAAAACTACAAGTTTGTGTAGTGAGACCTCTGCACAGTGTTCATCTAAAGCTACAAGTTAGTGCAGTGCGTCCTGCTCACAGTGTTTAGCTAAAACTACAAGTTAGTGTGGTGCGTCCTCCTCACAGTGTTCAGCTAAACCTACAAGTTATTTTTTTGCGAGCTCTGCACAGTGTTCATCTAAAGCTACAAGTTAGTGTAGTGCGTCCTGCTCACAGTGTTCAGCTAAAACTACAAGTTAGTGTAGTGAGACCCCTGCACAGTGTTCATATAAAACTACAAGTTAGTGTAGTGCGTCCTGCTCACAGTGTTCAGCTAAAACTACAAGTTAGTGTAGTGAGACCTCTGCACAGTGTTCATCTAAAGCTACAAGTTAGTGCAGTGCGTCCTGCTCACAGTGTTCAGCTAAAACTACAAGTTAGTGTGGTGCGTCCTCCTCACAGTGTTCAGCTAAACCTACAAGTTATTTTTTTTGCGAGCTCTGCACAGTGTTCATCTAAAGCTACAAGTTAGTGTAGTGCGTCCTGCTCACAGTGTTCAGCTAAAACTACAAGTTAGTGTAGTGACACCTCTGCACAGTGTTCATCTAAAGCTACAAGTTAGTGTAGTGCGTCCTGCTCACAGAGTTCAGCTAAAACTACAAGTTAGTGTAGTGAGACCTCTGCACAGGGTTCATCTAAAGCTGCAAGTTAGTGTAGTGCGTCCTGCTCACAGTGTTCAGCTAAAACTACAAGTTAGTGTAGTGAGACCTCTGCACAGTGTTCATCTAAAACTACAAGTTAGTGTAGTGCGTCCTGCTCACAGTGTTCAGCTAAAACTACAAGTTAGTGTAGTGAGACCTCTGCACAGTGTTCATCTAAAGCTACAAGTTAGTGTAGTGCGTGCTGCTCACAGTGTTCAGCTAAAACTGCAAGTTAGTGTAGTGAGACCTCTGCACAGTGTTCATCTAAAACTACAAGTTAGTGTAGTGCGTCCTGCTCACAGTGTTCAGCTAAAACTACAAGTTAGTGTAGTGAGACGTCTGCACAGTGTTCATCTAAAGCTACAAGTTAGTGCAGTGCGTCCTGCTCACAGTGTTCAGCTAAAACTACAAGTTAGTGTGGTGCGTCCTCCTCACAGTGTTCAGCTAAACCTACAAGTTATTTTTTTGCGAGCTCTGCACAGGGTTCATCTAAAGCTGCAAGTTAGTGTAGTGCGTCCTGCTCACAGTGTTCAGCTAAAACTACAAGTTAGTGTAGTGAGACCTCTGCACAGTGTTCATCTAAAACTACAAGTTAGTGTAGTGCGTCCTGCTCACAGTGTTCAGCTAAAACTACAAGTTAGTGTAGTGAGACCTCTGCACAGTGTTCATCTAAAGCTACAAGTTAGTGTAGTGCGTGCTGCTCACAGTGTTCAGCTAAAACTGCAAGTTAGTGTAGTGAGACCTCTGCACAGTGTTCATCTAAAGCTACAAGTTAGTGCAGTGCGTCCTGCTCACAGTGTTCAGCTAAAACTACAAGTTAGTGTGGTGCGTCCTCCTCACAGTGTTCAGCTAAACCTACAAGTTATTCTTTTGCGAGCTCTGCACAGGGTTCATCTAAAGCTGCAAGTTAGTGTAGTGCGTCCTGCTCACAGTGTTCAGCTAAAACTACAAGTTAGTGTAGTGAGACCTCTGCACAGTGTTCATCTAAAACTACAAGTTAGTGTGGTGCGTCCTGCTCACAGTGTTCAGCTAAACCTACAAGTTATTTTTTGTGAGCTCTGCACAGTGTTCATCTAAAGCTACAAGTTAGTGTAGTGCGTCCTGCTCACAGTGTTCAGCTAAAACTACAAGTTAGTGTAGTGAGACCCCTGCACAGTGTTCATATAAAACTACAAGTTAGTGTAGTGCGTCCTGCTCACAGTGTTCAGCTAAAACTACAAGTTAGTGTAGTGAGACCTCTGCACAGTGTTCTTCTAAAGCTACAAGTTAGTGCAATGCGTCCTGCTCACAGTGTTCAGCTAAAACTACAAGTTAGTGTGGTGCGTCCTCCTCACAGTGTTCAGCTAAACCTACAAGTTATTTTTTTGCGAGCTCTGCACAGTGTTCATCTAAAGCTACAAGTTAGTGTAGTGCGTCCTGCTCACAGTGTTCAGCTAAAACTACAAGTTAGTGTAGTGACACCTCTGCACAGTGTTCATCTAAAGCTACAAGTTAGTGTAGTGCGTCCTGCTCACAGAGTTCAGCTAAAACTACAAGTTAGTGTAGTGAGACCTCTGCACAGTGTTCATCTAAAGCTACAAGTTAGTGTAGTGCGTCCTGCTCACAGTGTTCAGCTAAAACTACAAGTTAGTGTAGTGAGACCTCTGCACAGTGTTCATCTAAAACTACAAGTTAGTGTAGTGCGTCCTGCTCACAGTGTTCAGCTAAAACTACAAGTTAGTGTAGTGAGACCTCTGCACAGTGTTCATCTAAAGCTACAAGTTAGTGTAGTGCGTGCTGCTCACAGTGTTCAGCTAAAACTGCAAGTTAGTGTAGTGAGACCTCTGCACAGTGTTCATCTAAAACTACAAGTTAGTGTAGTGCGTCCTGCTCACAGTGTTCAGCTAAAACTACAAGTTAGTGTAGTGAGACCTCTGCACAGTGTTCATCTAAAGCTACAAGTTAGTGCAGTGCGTCCTGCTCACAGTGTTCAGCTAAAACTACAAGTTAGTGTGGTGCGTCCTCCTCACAGTGTTCAGCTAAACCTACAAGTTATTTTTTTGCGAGCTCTGCACAGGGTTCATCTAAAGCTGCAAGTTAGTGTAGTGCGTCCTGCTCACAGTGTTTAGCTAAAACTACAAGTTAGTGTGGTGCGTCCTCCTCACAGTGTTCAGCTAAACCTACAAGTTATTTTTTTGCGAGCTCTGCACAGTGTTCATCTAAAGCTACAAGTTAGTGTAGTGCGTCCTGCTCACAGTGTTCAGCTAAAACTACAAGTTAGTGTAGTGAGACCTCTGCACAGTGTTCATCTAAAGCTACAAGTTAGTGTAGTGCGTCCTGCTCACAGAGTTCAGCTAAAACTACAAGTTTGTGTAGTGAGACCTCTGCACAGTGTTCATCTAAAGCTACAAGTTAGTGCAGTGCGTCCTGCTCACAGTGTTTAGCTAAAACTACAAGTTAGTGTGGTGCGTCCTCCTCACAGTGTTCAGCTAAACCTACAAGTTATTTTTTTGCGAGCTCTGCACAGTGTTCATCTAAAGCTACAAGTTAGTGTAGTGCGTCCTGCTCACAGTGTTCAGCTAAAACTACAAGTTAGTGTGGTGCGTCCTCCTCACAGTGTTCAGCTAAACCTACAAGTTTTTTTTTTTGGGAGCTCTGCACAGTGTTCAGCTAAAGCTACCTGAAGAAGGTTGGTGGTGTTTTCCTGATCCTATCACTACCGCAGGCAGCTAAATAAGCGGCAAGTTATTTTTTTGCGAGCTCTGCACAGTGTTCAGCTAAAGCTACATGTAGAAGGTTTGTTGTGTTCTCATACTACAGGCAGTTGATTTTGCTAGCTGCAGTATCAATACATATATATATATATATATATATATATATATATATATATATATATCCTAGCTTAGTGCAGCTACAGGCCATTAGTATGTCTGGAAGGCCAAGAAGGAGAGGCAGACTGTCACAAGCCAATAAAAGAGGGCAAGCAGGCTCTGTGTCTAGTGCTGGTCATGGAGATGGTGCATCCTCATCAGCACGTGGCCGTGGGATACGCTTAGCCTTTTTTTCGGCAGCTGGCCATGTTGAGCCGCAACATGCGGAAGACTTGGTCGAGTGGATGACCAAGCCGTCCTCATCCTCCTCATCCTCTCTCACCCATGCTCAGAGTACTTTGTCTGGCAAAGCAGCGGCCTCTTCCCTCGGCTCAATGTCATCAGTGACTCCTTCCCTAGCCCCACCATGTCCTCCTGAGGAGTCCCTCGAACTGTTTGACCACAGTGTTGGGTACATGCTCCAGGAGGATGCCCAGTGTTTGGAAGGCTCTGATGATGATACTGAGCTCGATGAAGGCAGTAACATGAGCACGGACAGAGGGGGTGCCCAAGAAGGACAGCAATCTTGCAGTCATGCTCCCCCTGCTGCAGCATACTGCCAGGTTTGCTCCAGTGATGGGGAGGGAGAGGATGATGAGGTCACTGACTCAACGTGGGTGCCTGATAGGAGAGAGGAGGAGGAGGAGGAGGTGGCACATCACCAACTAGGCAGGATGCCCTCCAGAGGCCAGCCTAAGGGCAGCACACTGACTGCATCACACCCCAAAGCTCCACATGTGCAGGGCGCTGCAGTCTCTGCGCGTTATTCAAAAAGTTCTTTGGTGTGGGCCTTTTTTGAGACGAGTGCATCAGATCGCACCACTGCTATTTGCAACATATGTCTCAAGCGTATCTCGCGTGGCCAAAACATGCTTGACCAGACATTTGTTGACCTGCCATGCAGTTCGTTGGCAAGCGTATCTAAAAGACCCACACCAAAGAACATTGCTCCTCATCAGCTGAGATCTCCAACCCCACTATACCTTCAGTCCTCTCTGAGACCTGCACTGAGAGGAATTAAGGTGTAGAATTAGGTGTGTCACAGCCAAGTACTTGTGGGCAATCTGCTTTCGGTACACCAACGTCAGATTGTACCAGGCAAATTTCCCTGCCCCAGCTGCTGCACCGCCGAAAGAGGTTTGGTCCCAGCCATCCACATGCCCAGCGGTTGAATGCTAGCTTGGCAAAATTGCTAGCACTTCAACTGCTGCCTTTTCAGTTGGTAGACTCTGCCCCCTTCCGTGAGTTTGTGGAATGTGCGGTTCCTCAGTGGCAGGTACCCAAACGCCACTTTTTCTCATGGAAGGCGATTCCGGCTCTCTACCGGCATGTGGAAGGCAATGTCCATGCCTCGCTGGACAGGGCGGTCAGCGGTAAGGTGCATATTACCGCTGACTCATGGTCCAGCAGGCATGGACAGGGACGTTACCTAAGTTTCACAGCGCATTGGGTGACTCTGCTGGCAGCTGGGAAGGATGCAAGACAGGGTGCAGTAGTGTTGGAGGTTTTTCCGCCACCACGCCTCCAAAATGCCACTACTAATGATTGTGACACACCTCTCTCCTCCACCCCCTCCTCTTCTTCTTCCTCCATGGTTTCTTCCTGTGCTTTGTCCTCGGAACCAGTGGTGCTCCGTAGCCGTTCAAGGGGCTACGCAAGTACGCAGGCCAAAATGCCATGCGGTGCTTGAGCTGGTGTGCTTGGGGGACAGGGGACACACTGGGGCAGAGGTTCTGTCAGCTCTGCAGGGGCAGGTTCAGAGGTGGTTGACGCCACGACAACTTAAGGCAGGAATGGTGGTTTGCGACAATGGCACCAACCTCCTCTCTGCCCTCCGACAGGGACAAATGACCCATGTGCCCTGTTTGGCTCACGTCCTTAACTTGGTGGTGCAGTGGTTCTTGGGCAGGTACCTGGGCTTACAGGATGTCCTGAGGCAGGCCAGGAAAGTCTGTGTGCATTTGCGCCAGTCATATAATGCCAGTGCTTGGCTGGCGGACCTCTAAAAGGAGTTTAACCTGCCCAAGAACCGCCTAATCTGTGACATGCCCACCAGGTGGAACTCAACGTTGGCCATGCTGCAGCGGCTGCACACGCAGCAGAGGGCCATCAATGAGTACCTGTGCGACTATGGCACCAGGACAGGGTCGGGGGAGCTTGTTTTTTTTCCCCACGCCAGTGGGCCATGATCAGGGATGCATGCACTGTCCTGTCACCATTTGAGGAGGCCACGAGGATGGTGAGCAGTGACAGTGCATGCATCAGTGACACTGTCTCCCTTGTCCACCTGTTGGAGCACACGCTGCGTGGAATAATGGACAGGGCACTTGAGGCAGAACAGAGGCAGGAAGAGGAGGACTTCCTCAGCTCTCAAGGCCCCCTTTATCCAGACACTGTTCCTGCGTGCCCGCCGATCACACAGGAAGAGGACGAGGAGGAGGAGGAAGATTGTGTCAGTATGGAGGTGGAGCCTGGCACTCAGCATCAGCAGCAGTCTTTAAGGGATCAGTCACAAGAAACACATAGACTTGTATGTGGCTGGGAGGAGGTGGCTGTGGACCATGTCGTCCTTAGCGACCCAGAGGACTCCGGACCGAATGCCTCAGCAAACCTACGCTGCATGGCCTCCCTGATCCTGCAAAGCCTGCGTAAGGATCCTCGTATTCGTGGTATCAAGGAGAAGGACCAATACTGGCTGGCAACCTCCCTTGATCCATGTTACAAGGGTAAGGTTGCGGACCTTATCTTGCCATCGCAGAGGGAGCAGAGGATGAAACATCTTCGGGAGGCCTTGCAGAAAAGTCTGTGCAACGCGTTCCCAGAGACTGGGAGGTTACAAACTCCTGTTTCTGGACAACGTGTTGCTGAGGCTTCGGTCAGTCAAAGAAGGAGCGATGGAGAAGGTGGCCGCCTGACCGATGCGTTCAGACCATTTTTTGGTCCGCAGCCCCAAGGTATGATCGGTTCCAGCAACCATCGCCAGCGTATGTTTTACATGGTGCAAGATCTGACTTGGACACCTTTCCCACCGAAAATCCTCTGGGTTACTGGGTCTTGAGGATGGATCACTGGCCAGAGCTTGCACAGTATGCAATTGAGCTACTGGCCTGTCCTGCATCCAGCGTTCTTTCGGAACGCACATTCAGTGCTGCTGGAGGATTTGTAACTGATCACAGGGTGCGTCTGTCCACCGACTCGGTCGATCGACTGACCTTCATAAAAATGAATCAGTCTTGGATCACTACCAGCTACCAAGCACCTGATGCTGATGTAACCGAATATTTTTTTTTGAAATCTCAGATCCCTTCAAAGACTGCCTATGCTGATGCTGAGTGACTATTCCTGAGTAATTATCCTCTTCCTCCTCAATGATCACACTGATAGCTTGTAAGAACATTTTTGGTTCTGGGCGCAACCACCAGTGCCTAAGGCACAATTTTTCAGCCCCTGTTTAACAGCAGCGTGTAATTACAGTTTTTGATGCAATACTTTGCAGCAGGGCTCGTTTCTGCATTCCAACTAGAGTACCTGTGAGGGGTTGCAGTGTTGTGGCACCAGCACCAGTGTCTAAGGCCCAATTTTTCAGCCCCTGTTTAACAGGGGCGTGTAATTACGATTTTTGATGCAATACTTTGCAGCAGGGCTCGTTTCTGCGTTCCAACTAGAGTACCTGTGAGGGGTTGCAGTGTTGTGGCACCAGCACCAGTGCTTAAGGCCCAATTTTTCAGCCCCTGTTTAACAGGGGCGTGTAATTACAATTTTTGATGCAATACTTTTGCAGCAGGGCTCGTTTCTGGGTTCCAACTAGAGTATCTGTGAGGAATTGCAGTGTTGTGGCAACAGCACCAGTGCCTAAGGCCCAATTTTTCAGCCCCTGTTTAACAGAGGCGTGTAATTACAATTTTTGATGCAATACTTTGCAGCAGGGCTCGTTTCTGTGTTCCAACTAGAGTATCTGTGAGGGATTGCAGTGTTGTGGCACCAGCACCAGTGCCTAAGGCCCAATTTTTCAGCCCCTGTTTAACAGGGGCGTGTAATTACAATTTTTGATGCAATACTTTGCAGCAGGGCTCGTTCCTGCGTTCCAACTAGAGTGTCTGTGAGGGGTTGCAGTGTTGTGGCACCAGCACCAGTGCCTAAGGCCTAATTTTTCAGCCCCTGTTCAACAGGGGCATGTAATTACAATTCTTGATCTAATATTTCACAGCAGGGCCCATTTCTGCACCCACCAAGAGCGAGTGAGGACTTACAGTGTTGTGGCACCAGCACCACCACCAAAGGCCCAATTTTTCTGCCCTTGTTCAACAGGGGCATGTAATTACAATTCTTGATCTAATATTTCACAGCAGGGCCCATTTCTGCACCCACCAAGAGCGAGTGAGGACTTACAGTGTTGTGGCACCAGCACCACCACCAAAGGCCCAATTTTTCTGCCTTTGTTCAACAGGGGCATGTAATTACAATTATTGATCTAATATTTCACAGCAGGGCCTTTTGAGGGCTTACAGTGTTGTGGCCACAACAACACCTAAGTCCCAAATTTCTGCTGAGTATATAGGGCAGGCCCCTACTTTCAAACAACTAACTTACAAACGACTCCTACTTGCAAACGGAAGGAGACAACAGGAAGTGAGATGAAATCTACCCCTAGGAAGGGAAATTCTCTCCTGTAAGAGTTAATATGGGAAAAACATTTCTCCTTTCCACTGATGCTTTCCAATCCTTGTTCCACAAAAAACCCCAAATTTTCAAAAAACATTTGTCATTGGGACAAAAAGTGAGGTGAAATCTTCTGAAGAGGAGGACAGACAGCAAAACAAATGTCACAGGGGTGATAACCCTTCCTTATGTTTTCCAAAAAGCTTAAAAAAGATTTTTTGGCTGGAGCTAAACACGTTAAAAATGTACCCGTTCAAAATTACAAACAGATTCTACTTAACAACAAACCTACAGTCCCTGTCTTGTTTGCACCGCCTGTATACTGCTGTTCAGAGTATATAGGGCCTTGATTTAATTTGGGTGCAGGGTTCCTCTTAATATCCATACAAGACCCAAAGGGCCTGGTAATGGACTGGGGGGTACCCATGCCGTTTGTCTCACTGATTTTCATCCATATTGCCAGGACCCGACATTACATTAAAGCCGCAAGCAGTTTTAAATGACTTTTTTTCCTTTAAAAATGACATTTTGTGCAGGGACTGTTCTAAGCATGGGAAACATGCGCCACTTTACAGGCATACTATAGACACCCCCCAGGTACGATATTTAAAGGAATATTTCACTTTTTTTACTTTAAGCATCAATAAAATCACTGCTCCCGAAAAAAATGTTTTTAAAAGTTTTTTTTGCATTGATACATGTCCCCTAGGTCAGGACCCGGGTCCCCAAACCCTTTTTAGGACAATACCATGCAAATTAGCCTTTAAAATTAGCACTTTTGATTTTGAACATTGGAGTCCCATAGACGTCAATGGGGTTCTAACGTTCGTGCAAATTTTCGGTCCGTTTGCAGGTTCTGGTGCGAACCGAACCGGGGGGTGTTCGGCTCATCCCTACTAATGATACAGTTTTCATTACTAAAATCTTGTATAAAATCCCTTATGCCCTCCAAGAGCTTGCATACTATTGATGTTAGGCTAACTGGTCTGTAATTCCCAGGGATGTATTTTGGGCCCTTTTTTAATATTGGTGCTACATTGGCTTTCCTCAAAACACCTGGTACCATTCCAGTCAGTAGACTGTCAGTAAAAATTAGGAACAATGGTCTTGCAATTACTGGACTGAGTTCCCTAAGTACCCTCGGATGCAAGCCATCTGGTCCCGGTGATTTATTAGTGTTAAGTTTCTCATGTCTAATTTTAATTCTGTCCTCTGTTAACTAGGGATGAGCTTCGAACATCGCATGTTCGACCGTTCATCGAATCGCAAACGTTATGGGCCGTTCGTGCCACATTTGAGTGGCGCATCACGGCCCATAATTCACTGCGGCATCACAGTGCATTGCTGGCTGATGATTGGTTTGGCAGGTTAACAGATTGGTTTGGCAAGAACAATTCGTCATGAATCCATGCTGATTACTGCTAATGATACAGTTTTCATTACTAAAATCTTGTATAAAATCCCTTATCCCCTCCAAGAGCTTGCATACTATTGACGGTAGGCTAACTGGTCTATAGTTCCCAGGGATATATCTTGGTCCTTTTTAAAATATTCGTGCTACATTGGCTTTTCTCCAATCAGCTGGGACCATACCAGTCAGTAGACTGATTGTAAAAATTAGGAACAATGGTCTGGCAATTACTTGACTGAGTTCCTTAAGGACCCTCTGGTGCAAGCCATCTGGTCCTGGTGACTTATTATTGTTCAGTTTTTCAAGTCTATTCCTAATTCTATCCTCAGTTAGCCATGAAGGTGCTTCCTGTGATGTGTCATGAGAATAAACATTGCAGTCTTGGTTGCTGAATCACCCCGCTTCCCTCGTGAAGACTGAGGAGAAAAATAAATTCAAAACCTTTGGCATCTCTCCATCCTTTGTAACCAGATTCCCTTCACTATTCTTTATGGGACTTTATATGTTCTGACCTCCCTCTCTTGCTATTTATATACTTAAAGAATTTCTTGGGATTTTTTTTACTCTTTTCCGCTATGTGCCTTTTGTGTTCTATCTTAGCCGCCCTGATTGCACCCTTACATTTCTTATTGCATACTTTGTAAAGTTGGAATGTCGATGATGACCCCTCAGCCTTGTATTTTCTGAAGGCCTTCTCCTTTGCTTTTATATGCATTTTTATGTTGGAGTTAAGCCACCCAGGACCTTTATTAGCTCTCTTAAATGTATTTCCCATGGGGATGCACTGGCTGAATACCCTTATTTAATATGCTCTTAAAGCACTCCCATTTTTCCTCTGTGTTCATTGTTCCTAGGATTTTATCCCATTTAATACCTTCTAGCAAGGAGCATAGTTTATGGAAGTTGGCTCTTTTGAAATTCAGTGTCTTTGTATCCCCCTTATGTTTCCTATTTGTGTGATTTATACTAAAACTAATTGACCTGTGATTGCTGTTTCCTAAATTGCCCCTTTGTTCCACAATTGTGATCAGGTCTGTTAGTAATTAGTAGGTCTAATAACGCTTTGTTTCTTGTTGGGGCATTTACCATCTGGCCCATGAAATTGTCCTGCAAGGCATTTAGGAAATGACAAGCCTTAGACGAATGCATGGTTTCTTCTACCCAGTCTATGTTTGGATAATTAAAATCAGATAAATTAGTTCAATTCTAGTGGGGTATAGGAGGATAATTAAAATCCCCCATTATAATGACGCTTCCCATCCCTGCCACCATTCCAAACTGTGATAGGAGATCTGCCTCCCCCTCCTCCTCTGGTTAGGGGGCCTATAGCATACTCTCAATATTACTTTCCCCTTGGTTTCCTCCCTTTGTAGCTCTACCCATACGGATTCCTCCTCCTCCCTTACTCCATAAGTGATGTCGTCCCTCACACTCACTTGCACATCATTTTTGATATACAGGCCTACCCCCCCCCCTTTTTACCTTCCCTATCTCTGAGATATAGGGAATACCTGTAAGGGCTGGGCTCAGCTCTTCCTTCTCAGAGCTGGCCACTCAGCTCAGCTAATTGTCAGCTCCTATCTCTCCACAGTTACTCTGTTGATGATTTCCTGCTTGTCAGTCCTACCTACTTAAAGCGGGGGTTCACCCACACCGCCAAAAAAAACAAATATTAAAAGCCAGCAGCTACAAATACTGCAGCTGCTGACTTTTAATACATTGCCGCTTACCTGTCCCGGGGTCCAGCGATGTCGGCAGGGGACGCCGAGAACCCGCTCGGTTCTCGGCAGCTGCCGCCGCCATCCTAGGTGAGGGAATCAGGAAGTGAAGCGTTGCGGCTTCACTTCCCGGTTCCCTACTGCGCATGCGCGAGTCGCTCTGCGCGTCCCTAGTGGTCCCCGCTCTCTGCTGGGAGCTGTGTGTTCCCAGCAGACAGCGCGGTCGGGACGGGAAGAGGCATAGACTCCCATGGGAGTCTATGCCAGAAGTGGGTGCAAATACCTGTCTTTGACAGGTATCTGCACCCCCCTCCCCCCTGAAAGGTGCCAAATGTGACACTGGAGGGGGGGAGGGTTCCGAAAAGCGGAAGTTCCATTTTTGTGTGGAACTCCGCTTTAAACCGTCCTCCAGAGGATCTCTGCCTTGGTCAACATCACAGAGACATTCTCCTGTGTTCCTGTTTAAAGACTTGCTTTGCTGACATCCCTTCTGGCTCCAGATCCTGCTTGCTGTTCCACTACATTGATCCCTGACTTCTGGCTTGGCTGACTATCCGTTCCGCTTACTGAACTTTGGCTATGTTTTGACTATGTTTGTTCTTTTTACCTTTATTATTAAACACGTGTGATTTAACTGTACTTCTGTCTCGGTCTGATTTCATGGTTTCTGACAATACCCTTGAATAGTTGCCAGCAATACATGAGAGCTATTGAACCAAGTCTCTGTTATTCCCACAAAATATAAATCCTCCTTGTACAATAGCAGCTCTAGTTCTTCCATCTTGTCTGCCAGACTCCTGGCATTAGTGAACAAGCCACATAGTTTTGTCTGGATGCATACTATCTCCTTATTGGGTGTTCTGAGGTTGCAAATAGGACTTGTTACTATACTTACCTCGGTTTTATGTGCTTTAATCAACCTACCACTAATGCCCTCAATAGTACCCTCTGAAATTTGTTCCATGCTGGCTATCTCTACATCTAGACCCTCCCCCCAGTTGCCTAGTTTAAAAGCCCCTCTAACTTGTCGGCCATCTTCTCTCCCAACTGATCTGCACCTTCCCAATTTAGGTGCAGTCCATCCCTGCTAAAGAGCTGGTAACCGACTGAGAAGTCGGCCTGGTTCTCCAAGAACCCAAACCCCTCCTTTCTACTCCAGCTCCTCAGCCATTTGTTTACTTTCCTAATCTCCCACTGCCTCTCTGGCATGGCTCAAGGTACCAGTAGTATTTCTAAGAATACTACCTTGGTGGTCCTAATCCTCAATTTAGCTCCTAAGTCCCTAAAATTTTTTTTAGGACACTCCATCTTCCTCTGACTTTGTCATTGGTGCCAATGTGCACCATGACAGTCGGGTCTTCCCCAGCCCCTCCCAGTAATCTGTCCACCAGATCCATTATGTGCCGAACCCGAGTGCCCGGTAGACAACATACAGCTCGGCGCTTTAGGTCCTTGTGACAGATTACCCTCTCTGTCTCTCTGCTCCCATTTATTGGTGGTCAGTGGGAGTAGCAATTAACCACAAACCCTTTTCACTGGGGGTTAATCACCTCTCACCCCTCTTTCGTTGGTGGTCAGTGGTTTTCTTTTTTACACAACAATGTTACCTGTGCTAGGGGTCTAATGGTAACCCCAGGAGCAGCTTGAAATGTGCTCCCCACTTAGTGCACACTAATTAGAATAAAGTGAGAAAATGAGAAGATGCGCTAATTATTCCTGTTGTATTGAACTGTATTGTAAATGCACTGTCCCCTTTATATGGTAAAGCGCTGTGTAAACTGTTGGTGCTATATACTATAAATCCTGTATTAAAATAATAGTAATAAGAATAAGAATAATTTGAAAACAATATTATTTTATTTTTTGTTGGTTTCAAACTAGTGCTGCATCTATTTTTTTTCACTTTATTCTAATCAATGGTTTTCCTTATCTGATCACATGCTTTCGTGCTGTTGCCTACCCCCTATGCCTGTCAGGCAATGACTATAGTCCTGATGTCAGGAAAAGATCAATCTGCGTTTTAGTGCCGGGTCATCTCCATATATAATGAATAATCTTCCTTATATGTGGGAAGAAGAGGAAAGTAGTGCAAATACAACATTTTTTAAATGAGGACATTCTTGGACATTCTGAAGGCAACAATGATAAACGTTTGTAGTGAGGCAGGGGTTTTTGGTTCAGGTAGATTGGCTAGAATAGAAGGATACATGCTTGAAGTGGGATGATTATAGGGTGGCTATTCTTTTTGGCTTTCTGTGTACAAATAAAATAGATACAAAATGTAATAATTTCAAAAGGGGAGCAAAATAAAACATTATCAATCTACGCTCTACACTCAGATAATTGCAGTCTTCACAGAGCAGAGGATGTGTAGGTGTATAGTGACCATAAAAGAGATAAATGACTATGGGGTAGCTATGTTTTTTGGTTTTCATACAACAACAAAATGGACAAAATGTAAATGCAAACTTTATCCAAAGGGGAAGCAACATACAATTTTATTAAGCTTCTGTCTACATTCATATTATAGCAGTCTTCTCAGAGGGGACAGCTTCCATGCCTTTCAAGATTAGGCACAACAGTCACCACCACAGTATTGTTGTGATAATAAACCTGGACCAGTTGCCTCAACAGGCTCAGTTTGCATCTAAGTGCCTTATCACCAGCTGACCAAATACTTATTGGAGAACATATATAGCACAGAGGATTGCTTTGATACCAGCAAGCACATAAGGCTTTCTATAGAATCTGTAGGAAATTTAATATTTACATATGTATATGCGGGGTATCTGACTATTTTTATACATCAAAATTTGTGGAATTTACATTTACTCTTTCTTTTTTTTTTTGCTGTATTTACCATAAGCTCTTTGCATTTAGCTATTTTGATGGAAAATGTTTTTGCAGGCATTTTCCTGTTGTATTGTATGTGTAATCACTGTTTGTTATTTATGTTTGTGTGCTAGCAGTATTTCACACTTTTCTAGAAAAAGAGAATGAAGATACATATATTTTAGATATGCATATCTATTACCTACCAGAATATAAAAGTGAAACATAACAATTTTGTTGCCTTCTTGACATGTTGCCATAGTTGTGATAGATACGATGCATTCACCACTGACACAGTTTCCTAATAAATCATATGTAAACCCGAAGAAAAATTGTTATATATGATAGCCTACCAGTTTGATGTGATTTTTCTTTCAGGATTTTGTCCTTTATTTTATGCTTACTACACTGGTGTCCGTTTATGAAACTGTGAACAGCGGTGATCCCGAGGATCGCCATTGATCACAGTCCATAAACGGTTTATGAACCAGAGATAATCAGGGGAGAGCATTTTTGAACGATGATCTCCGCACACTGAGAATCCTCATTGACTGACACAGAATAGGATAGTTTATAAAGCTGTGATCTCAGCACTTCACTAGCGATCTGTGTTAGAATTCACACTCCCCGGTTCACCAGCTCAGAGGTAGAGAATCAGGGAGTGAAAGAGGAATCTGGGGGGAACTGAGGGGGAAAAAGGAAGATTATTAACTTCCTTCTACCTCGATCAGACCCCCCAAGACAGTAACCATGTCCCCCTGTCATATTTATGTGTATACATATATATAACCTGTGTGTGTATATATATTTATATATATATATATATATATATATATATATATATATATATATATATATATATATATATATATATATATATATATATATATATATATATATATATATATATATATATGGGGACTCTTTATTTATTGGCAATAACCACGCTGCCTGTCCGTGTACTGAGCAGTGATAATTTAATAAACGGACACCAAGGTGTTTCGGTGAATTTCTGGTACTGTAATCTCGTAAAAATCTCCCGTTTTCCACTGTTTAAAGCGTTTGCAGAATGCAAAGGAGAAGCGATCTCAAAGCTTCATAAACTCGCATCCAGAGCTTCATAAACGGACACCACTGTATCCATGTAGGGTGACAAGGGTGTCACCATAGGCGTGCGCACAGGGTGTGCCAGGTGTGCCTGGGCACACCCTAATCACCTTGTGTGGTGCATATTCCCCCTTGTTTAGACCACTGATATTTCATCCCCCAAAAAAATGTTACAAAATAAAATAATTTATAAAAAAATAAAATAAAACTACTGACACTGTCCACTGCCCTACGGACACAATCAGTACATATACACATGCATATGTATTTGAGATTTGGGGTGTACACCCTAATGCAAGAGGCTGCGCACACCTATGGGTGTCACCCAGGCTGTTCTCCTATTTGAATTACAAACAGGTTCTCCTCTATTCATATTAATTGCATAGGGGAACGAAAGTGTGAGGAATTGGCATTTTAAAGAAGATAGTTTGAAAGGAAGATAACATTGTTTGAGCTTTCAATTCAGGCTGAAAATTCTATTTATTGCAGCCACCACATCTAAAGTCTGGTACACATGGGCCGAATATTGGTCAATAATTGGTTCAACAGAAACCATCCAACATTTGGCTAGTGTGTACAGCATTCTGTCTGACAGATGCCAATCTAATGGCTGGTTTCTGTCAAATAGGCATGCTGAAAACCAGCATCCAAACAATGCTGGCAGCCAATGGCTGTGAGTTCTGATCAGTGTGTTCTGGAGGTGGTGGTGGGGGGGATTCCCCCTATCAGAACGCAATAGCACAGCAGGGAGATCGCTGCACCAACATTGCTTAGTTAGTATGGTGACCTCTCAGCTTTTTTTTTTATTCAGCCCACTGATTTGAAGGAAAAAAAAACTTTTAGTGTATACCTAGCATAAGGAATATATTACATTTTTTATTTCCTTTTACCACAAAAACTTTCTGCATGTATGACTTTTTATAAATGTTGTGTATTTCAATATAATGCAGCAAAAATGCCTAAAATTGGTTGGAAAACATAAAGAAAATGCAAACTGAAAATTCCACTAGGTGAATACAATTACTGGACATGTTTAAAAAAGGAACAAATACAAGCCATAAAACAAAAAGGTGGTGTACACAAGATTCCAACACATTATAAAGGGTAGTTTTCACATTATAAACGTGTTTTTAGTTTTTGAGTTCTCATAATTTCTGTAAAAATTGTATTTCTATCATTTTAAAAAAAGCCAGGTTTTAATGTATATTGGCTGTAAAAATCACGTTGTATGATGTACCAGTTTCTTTACAGGTAGAAAAGGAACAGGAATGCTCACTTTTGCTGCCAAGCTGCTCCCTTCTGTGTTTTTTTTCTGGGACATTTCTACTTTAACAAGAGAATGGAGCAGCAAGTTGGGACCTGTCAGTTTTACAACATACATCTAGGTATTCAATCTCCTTGTTCCTCCAGAGGCCCGCAGGCAAAGTAAGTTATTAGGACCTGCAGACTTAATGGTGCTGAGTTCAATTCCCACCAGTGTTTAAACTAGCACACACTTTTTACAGTCTGAGGTTTTTTAGTTTATTGGTGCTGGCTAGATAAATAATTTCTCTGGCAGTAAATGATTGTTTCAATTTCTTGTATTTTCTTGAGAAAGGAGAACATAAATAATGTTACTGTGCTGGATTTATCCTATAACGCGAATACATGTTGGTCAATAATATAAAATGCAGCCATATATTGTTATTATGGAGCTCTTTGATAACTTGAATCTGGATTGTGCTAGAAAACTGTTTTTCTTTTTGCTTAAAGAGGAGAGGCGCTTCCTGTAAACAAAATAAATTAAGGCTGACTTCACACTGGCATTAAAAGCAGGCGTTTAAGGGGTGTTAAAAATGACCCTCAGCCACCTATGCAAATGATACGATGGACAGCACACAGTGCTGTTCACATTATAAAAAGATAAAGCATTAGCGTTGCTTCGCTTCAAAATTTAAGCCTCATGTTGAGTCAGGAGGTGTTTGAAGCCTTTCAACGCCTTCCTTTCAAGTCTATGGTAATGCGTCGCAACCACACTGGCATGCGGTTGTGGCGCATTTGCAGAGCGGATGTGGTGCTTTAAAATGAGAATTTTAGCTGGTTGGAGCGGCTGGGAAGCCGGCTATTGTGTGCTTAACAACCGAAGAATCATTAGCTTTCCCCACTGATAGCTGAAAGAAAAAAATAATGCCGGTTAAAAAAAAAATGGCATAGACCCCCCCCCCAGTCCACACCAGGCCCTTTGAGTTTGGTATGGGGACTCCAAGCCAAAATTTAAAAAAAAGATGGTGTGGGGTCCCCCCAAGACCATACCAGACCCTTCAGTCCGATTTGGATTTTGAGGGCAAACCCCATGTCAAAAAGGTGAGAAAAAGAAATGGTGTGCCCCCCCCCAAATCCATGCCAGACCCTTATCCGAGCATTTAGCGCAGCAAGTCAGGAAAGGGGGGGCGAGCAAGCGCCCACCCCCCTCCTGGACCATACCAGGCCACATGTCCTCAACATGGGGGGGTTGGTTCTTTGGGGCAGGGGGACTCTGCACCCCCCACTCCAAAGCATCTTGTTGTCCCCCAGCACTGATCGCTGTAAAAATGTCAGTGGTCCCAAAAAATGTGTTAAAAGTGTCTGATCTGTCTGCCGCAATGTCACAGTACCAATCAATATACGCTTATTGTGATTTTGTTTGGGTACAGCGTCGCACGACTGCGCAATTGTCGGTTAAAGTGACACAGTGCCTTATCACAAAAAATGGCCTGGTCATTAAGAGGGCAAATCTTCTGGTCTGTAAGTGGTTAAGAAAAGAGCTTACCAAATGAGGTGAAGCCATACTGACTTTAAGCATCCAAACATATTTTGCTGTTTTTGTTTTTTTTTTCATTTTTTCTTACTCATGTTTTTATATTCTTTGTGCAAGGTGACTGCAAATAATTAACGTCCCCCCACTCATTGAGCTAAGTGAAAATTCAATTTGCAAAGTAAATATGCCCTACTCCTATAGTAACTGAATCATCTTATTCCAAAGGGTTCCAACCCAAAACATGAAGGGGTTAATTAACCCTGTCACCGTTAATTGCACCTCAGTGCTGCATTAGTGGCCAATGGCAGTGCTAATCAATCCCTTCATATTAGCGGCCAGTGGTAATAGTAAATAACCTCTTACAATGCATTGGTGGCCAGCGGCAGTGTTGATTAAACCATTCGTGCTGCATTATGAGTATTTCCTCATTACAGGCACAAGAATTCACGCGGCTCACCAGAACTCAGGATCCACTGAACTCCAAACATCCTAGAGAAAATGCACCCACAGGCACAGTTAGACGCACGCCTAACCTTAAGACACCCATGGTCACTCGAGCGGGTGCGAATAAAAGCTCACTCACCAGCGCACCGGCACATTCTGAATCTCTTTCTAACACTTGCACAACCACATGTGCACTCACTATCGGCCCGAGCACTTCGGTAAGTAACGTTAACACTTTTTCTTCGCAACAGGATTTTCGTCCAGCCCCAATTTTCGCACAATTGATGCCCGATACCAAAAGAATCACGAACCTAGATTCGGGGAATTCCAAACCCCAGAAACTCAACTCGAGGTGATTAATATTTCTTCCTGTCCTCTCTCAGCAGAACAAATTTCTGTGTTGAAACTGGGCCTTACCTTTTGCCCCACACAAAAGGTAGATCCTTTTGAATTAATTAAAGATCTCAATTTATTTTCGAGAAAACTCATGTTTAAAATTCTTTATGATAGACCACCTCCATCAATCCAGAGTTCGTCTCTGGATAATCCTCTTTGGAGGGATATGTCCATCAATGACATCAAGGCCATGGAGGACCTAATGGAGCTGTGGGAGGAGGGAGGGATCAGTGAAACAGACCTGCTCGAGGCTCTTGCCCTCGAAACGGCTGTTGACCCCTCGCCTCCTCCCCCACCCCCATTGGCCCATCCTCGTCCCCTGTCCAGTGCCATACCTCGTAATTATAAACCTAAATCCTCCAAATTTCCTGCCCTTCAAGGCAATCCGAATGTATGGGCATTTACTAACCAAGTCACCAAAGAAATTATGGAAACTAAATGGAGAAACATCTCTGAAGCCAATTTTGACTTCTTCCCAAATCAAGGCTTTAAAATCTTTACAATCAAATCAAAGCATTGTAATTAAACCTGCTGATAAGGGTGGCAATCTAGTGGTGATGGACAGGGGACAATATGAATCCATGGTACTAGCCATTATTCAGAATCGTGAGTGGTACCGCAAAGTATCACCAACTCATCTTACTTTGACTATTAACCGTTACCAACATCTAATAGGCTCGGCCCACCGAAGTGGCCTTATTAACAAGTCTACCTGGGAGTTTCTGAACGTCACATCTCCACGTACACCTACATTATACGCTCTCCCTAAAATTCATAAAAGTCAGACTAAACCCCCAGGCCGCCCGATTGTTTCTGGTAACGGCAGTCTCACCGAAACAGCTAGTCAATTAATTGATGACTTTCTTAGGCCCCACGTCGAGGGTTTGGTGTCCTATCTTCAGGACACCAATGACCTGCTACGCGCCCTCGATGGGATTTCCCTCCCCGCGGGCACGTGGCTGGTAGCCCTCGACGTGGAGGCCTTATACAACTCTATCCCCCATCAGCAGGGGGTAGAGATCGTCAAGGATTTTCTCTTCCAAAATCATGAGACATCGTCTCAATATAACGAATTCATCTTGAATTTGTTAATGTTCATCCTTTCCAACAACATCTTCTTGTTTGGGGGATCCCACTACCTCCAGATACAGGGGGTGGCTATGGGGACCAAATGCGCCCCCTCTTATGCCAACCTGTATCTGGGGGGGTGGGAACGGGAATTATTTTCCCGCGATGACATGCAACAATATATGGAATTAATCCCCTTATGGAGGAGGTTTATTGACGACATTTTTTTCATATGGATAGGCCCCAAAGATCTTCTTTTGTCCTTTTTGGAAAGCCTAAAAAGTAACAGGTACAATCTTAGATTCACGGTGGAATTTAGTCAATCTAGTCTGACTTTTTTGGATACCCAAATCACAGTTAAATCTGATGGCAGTATCAGAACAACCTTATACCGGAAACCTTCAGCAGGTAACTCTTTACTCCATGCCAGCAGTTCTCATCCAACCCCTTTAATTACAAGTGTGCCCTACGGGCAATACTTGCGAGCTAAACGCAACTGTAGTGATGAGTCTGACTTTGAAAAGGAAGCTAAATGTTTACGTTCACGCTTCCTGAACCGGGGATACAGCAAAAAGTGCCTTAAAAAAGCATACCTCAGAGCTAAAAATCATAATAGAGTTTCTCTCTTACACAACATTAGACCTAAAAAAGCCAATCCCGGCGTCAGGCTCATCACTACTTACTCCAGTCAGCATAAACAGATCCGTGATATTCTCAACAAATATTGGTATTTGCTAATGGGAGACGAAAAAGTGGCTAAACACCTTAATTCATACCCGGAGATCACTTTCAGACGAAGTCGATCCCTGAGGGACTCTTTGGTACAGAGCCACTATGAAAATCGTGTTGTTAAAATCAAAGATGCTGACAAAGGCAGCAGACCCTGCCACTGTTGTTCCTACTGCAGATACATTTTAGCCACTCGTAGCCTTCTGTTGCCCAACGGGGATTTGTTCAAACCAAAGTTTGCAGTAACTTGTCAATCAATTGGTATAGTGTACATTATGCTATGCGAATGTAAAATGTTTTACATCGGGAAAACTAAGAGGCCCTTTTTCTGTCGAATTAGGGATCATGTTTCCCTCATACAGAAAAAAAGAATGGAGACTCCCATCAGCCGACATGTAGGCCTACAACATAATTTTGACGCTAACTGCTTACATTTCTTTGCTTTAGAACATATTCCCCCTGGGGTTAGGGGAGGAGACTATGATAGGCTCCTCCTACAAAAGGAGGCACGCTGGATACACAAACTGTCAGCTCTTCAACACCCTGGCATGAATGATGCATTCAGCTTCAAACCATTCATTTGAATAATCACAATACTCTTAACCTTGATGAGGCTCGCATCCTCTGCCATGCAATACCCCTGCGTGGTTCTTTTTTTCCCCTCCTTTTTCTTTTCTCTTCTATCTACTTTTGGTCATTTATCATACCCAGTATTTTCATGCTGTGCTATGGCACCATTTATATGTTTGAGCCATAGATGTTACTCAGTAATAGTTACAATTTGACCATATACCTGTATCCTTATGTATGTTATTTTTTGTCATTGAATTTCCACTGTTTTAACTGTATTACATCTTGCAGGCTGTGGCTGCAAACTTCATCTATGAAGTTTCCTAGGCTTTATATACTTTATACATTTTTTTATTTTTTATTTTGAATTGTTCACCGGAAATGTTCTCATATTGGGACTATCTGTGTCAGTTTGGACCACACGGACGCCCCGGGCACCCACCATCGGGATGTTGAACCAATCGTCCCTGTGGCTGGTGGCCCTTTAATTTGAGCCGGATCATGTCGGGTTTGGGTTTTGGATATTAACATGAGCCTTTATTAAGAATGTATAGGTGAACACATATATATATTTTTCTATCATCTTGAAAAATGAAAGTAGGCATTATGCCTTAATTTATATTTATTCGGTTGTTACCTTGCTTTTTCCCTTAACCAAAATGGCGCCTCCTGCGCCCTCATGTCCCATGGGCTCCTGAACCGCGCAGACATGCGCAGTAACTTCCACACACGTTGATGACGCCAGAGCTGACGCCACTGCGTTCCCCCACGTCCCGACGTGACCGGCCTCATTGAGCGTCCGCATCGCGGCGGCGAGAACGGACGCCGCCGCGATGGGGGAATATAAAGACAGTTACACACCGCCCACAGCTCTGTTACCGGTGCGATCCTACAGAGGCAGCGTGATGCTCTCCTCAGTCTGTATGCCGGACCACTACCTGTGAAGTAAGTTTTCCCTGTGTGACACTGTCATTAGTTGACAATTAGTTACACTCTGAATTCTCCATTGACCCTTCATTGTTTTTTCTCCTTTATACTTAGAAATTATTTCTGCTGGTGATCGCTCCTCCTTGCAGCTATCAGTGGAACTTTTTCACCAAAAATGTTTTCACTCATTTATGACGCCATTCCCATCTATATGACATCATTTGCCGATATACTTTTATGTTTCAGGTAACATATCTCAAATTGGTTCTACCTTCAGGGTATATATCCCTTTGAAATTACAAAAACTATACCTTGAAAGAACTTGATTGCGACCCCCCCCCTCCCCCTCTCCCCCCCCCCCCTTTTTCTATTTTTTGGCAATTTTTGAATGTATTTTCCTTTTCAAAGGGCCGCTTCGTAAACTTTATATTCCCCTGTGGTCACAGTATGACATTGATGTCCCTCATATATGAGAACTTTCCGGTTCGAAACTAGCAGCAGTATTGTCGATCTATTGAAATCTGTATGCCAGATTAATGTGCTACAGCCTGGTAAGATGTACAAATTGTGATTGTTCTTTTATACTTGATCAAAGTGTTCAATATTGAAACCTATATGCGTGTATTTAAATTCCCTGTATCAATCTCTATCCTAATAATGCAATTTGTGCATATTCGAGAAAAAATTGATTAGATGCTCTCTACTTTATGTTTAAATGTATGTATTGATTTTTGTTTATTTCTTTATTATTTAGAGTCCGTCACAATCATTGCCTTTAAACTCCTGAAGAAGCTCACATTTAGAGCGAAACATGTCGAGAATGGCAGATTGTTTTGGCATCTTTCAGTAATTGCTTCTTGTTGCACGGTCTAATTGTGATACAATCAAAAAATCCTTTTGGGTGATACTGTTTATGTCATAGTGTTCTTATTAACATGTCTTACTCTTGAAGTATGACATGAATATTTTAATATGATTCAATATCAATAAATATTAATTTTATCCTACATGATTGTACAGAATTTGTTGAATATACTGTCTTTTGAATAGCACCTTAAAAGTCCCTGGGGAAGATCCCCCCCCTCCCCATTTTTCTCTAGGCCAAACAGCCTTTAGTTTCTGTTCACTACTTAATCATGGGATGTGGTGCTTACAGTTGACTATCTCTGTCCTCCCTATATTTTGCATTATGAAGGGGTTAAAAAATACTGCAGTCAGCCAATACAACAGCGCAAAGGGGTTAAATAACTTTAACAGCCACTGACTATTAAGGAGTTGTTCAAATAGCATAAGTTTCTGCACTTTTTTTTAACTCTGTTAAATATATAAAAAAAAGTGTGGAAATGTTTTGCAGGCCCCTTGTAAATGTCAATGGCACCGATGTTGGGGGTTAGTATTGCTGCTACTGACACCAGCAGTGGGGGGTATTATTGTGTAAAATGCCACCAAACCTGGGGGTTATTTTTGTGTAAAATGGCACTAATGTTGGAGATTATTGAAGAAACTGACACCATGGCTGGAGGTTATATTTGCAGAAACTAGCACCATTGTTGAAGGCTATTAGGCTATTATTGCTACTACTGTGGGGGTTATTATTGCATAAATTAGCACCAAAGCTCAGGGGTTATTATTACGAAAACTGGCACCAATGCTGTGGGTTATTTTTATGTAAACTGGCACCAATTCTGGATGGTATTATTGTATAAACTTGCACCCATACTGGGGTTATTTTTTCGTAAATTGGCACCAATGTTGGATGTTTTTATTGCTGCCACTGACACCAATGCTGAGAATAACTATTGCAGAAACTGGCAACAATGCTGGGGGTTATTATTGTGTCCACTAGCTCCAATGCTAGAGGTTATTGCTACTGCAACAATGGGTGTTATTTTACACCTACTTTCTCTTCAGTGTGCCTTGCAGTAAAAAATACAGCAGGATCAACATTTTAAGTGTGTCATGCTCCCTTGCAAGTAGAACAGGTTTAAAAGGAAACTGTGGGAGCACTGGAAATACGAAGCTAGCAGCTAAAGGAGGTAGCTGCCAGCATTAATTGTTAGGGTTTCATCCTTCAAATTATTTTTTTTTCTTTTAGCCAAATTTATTCTGTCTCTCCTGATCCTGAATAGAAGTCTACAGGAGGTCACAGACTGCAACATAAAAAAAGAAGTAAAGTACCGTAAGGGAAGGTAAGTTTAGTAATTGTATTGTACTGTTCATTTGTACTACAATGTACTGTAGAATTTTTAGGACTTTTTCTCACACGAAAGATATGCTGATTGCAAGACTGTTATACACTGTACACATGGTCGGACATTGATCGGACATTCCGACAACAAAATCGTTTTTTTCTGACGGATGTTGACTCAAACTTGTCTTGCATTCACACGGTCGCACAAAGTTGTCGGAATTTCCGAACGTCAAGAACGCGGTCACGTATACCACGTACGACAAGACTATAAAAGGGCAGTTCAATACCAAGCGCACCACCCTTTGGGCTCCTTTTGCTAATCTCGTGTTAGTAAAAGTTTGGTGAGAGACAATTTGCGCTTTTTCAGATTCGTGGTTTTCAGATCGTATTTCTGGTGTTCAGTTTGTGCTTGTGGGTTTGTATCTGTTCTTCAGTGCATGCAGTGAGTTCCCATTGATTTATCATTGTGTTCTTGTCCTTTCGTTACTGATTTTCAGGTCGCTCTTCACAGGCCTTGCTGTTCTTCAGTGCGTTCTATTACTGCGTTCTGACCAGCCGACCCTTTTCTAGCCATGTTGCGTGTACGTACTCATGTAGAGTTCGTGCTGTGTGGGGGCTTGGTGTTGGGGTTCTTACTTTGACACAAGCCCAGTCCATGAACAGGGCGAGGAGGAGTTCATCGACCCAGAATTGGTTGCTCCAGCATGACCAATTCTGTCACATGCCTTTGCTCCGTGAGATCCGCGAGAATAATCCTGAAAGGTTTTCAGGAATTTTGACAGATGACGGACCCCGTTTTTCACCATTTGTTGGCTTTGCTGACCCCTTATATCAGCAGTCAGGATACCTGCATGAGGCAAGCCATCACTCCGGAGCAGAGGCTAGTAGCCACGTTGTGGTACTTGGCGACGGGGAGAAGCCTGCAGGACCTCAAGTTCTAGACAGGCATCTCCCCCAGGCTCTGGGGATCATTATCCCGGAGATCTGTTCTGCCATCATCAAGATCCTGCAGAAGGACTATATTAAGCTAAGATTTTTATCCTTTAAAATCACATTTTATTGTATTTAATGTTTGATAATATATTGTATGTGTTTCCTCATTCCCTAATTACCATGATTGTAATATGCTGTGAATGTCCCCTTTGTCCTCATGCATGCTGGGTTTTTTTTAATTTTTTTTTGTCCTTCATGCATATCTGCCTTCACTAACCTCCCCAGCATGCTCTCCTGGGCCTATATCCACCTCGTCTAGTCACTTAACAATGTATTTTGTCAGCTCCATAGTAATGCTTTACCCTAAACAACCCCTAAAATGTGTAAAAATGTTATTTGTACTTTAAATTCAGACAGAGTGTCAGAGGTTTTTTTTTTTGGGGGCCCCAAAATCATTTGGAACCCTCCCTCCCTAACTGCTTAGTCAGCTGATACCAATCCTCTATCTGCTGACTTTGTCAAACCCATACACACTATACCTACCTCTTTTGTGATCAGATTTCTGGATGAATTCACCAAAGCATGTAGTGCAAGGGCCTGCCTGAATACTTTCAAATGGTACTGTTTAAAGTTTCTGTATCCTATTATTATCTTGATAGGTAATAGCAGAATGTAAAAATGTGCTAAAATGTGTACAGTATGTATTTATATCTTTGTATTATGACACTTCTTACCTGTCCAGTGGGCTGCCAATAGTGTAAGTAAGGAGGGGCTGGCCAAAGTAATAGACATTATTTAGGCATTCATCTCTCAATGAAGTGGAGAGGGTTACCTGTCCAAAACATCTCCCCCCCTAACAATTTTAAAATGGCCCATGGGGGGGGGGGGGGTCTGATAGGTGGACCATATACCTTTGTCTTTAAATACTCCCTAAAATAAATGTTATACTGATGTTGGCCAAGAATGTTTGTGTCTAATCTGCTTTCAATGTTTATGTGCAAAATTATTTTTTTTTTTTCTTGTTTGACTCCACAGTTTCCTTCCAACCCACAGGAATGGCAGACTGTGGCCTCCCACTTTGCCCAGCAGTGGGACTTTCCCAACTGCGTTGGGGCAATTGATGGGAAGCACGTCCACATAGTCCCACCCCCCAACTCGGGGTCATACTATTACAACTACAAGGAGTTCAATAGTATTGTGATGTTGGTGGTGGTGTCGGCTACTTACGAGTTACTGTATGTGGACGTAGGGAAGAATGGTCTGATGTCAGATGGTGGAGTCATCGCCCAGACTGAGTTCTACCGGCATCTCCAGAATCTCAGCTTGGGCTTGCCACCTCCAAAAGACAATGCGGAAGGACTCCCATTTGTCTTCATTGCAGATGAAACGTTTGCACTGGGGGACAATCTTATGCGGCCATTCCCTATGAGGACCCTCACCCCGGACCAAAGGGTATTTTATTACCAGCTGGCCAGAGCCAGAAGAGTCGTGGAGAATACGTTTGGAATAATGGCCAGCCGCTCCGCCTATTTCTTACACCGATACACATGGCGACATAAAAAATCTCTAACACATCATCCTGGCTTGCTGTGTTCTCCACAACTTTTTAAGGAGAAATTCTTGGAACTATGCTGGCTCAGTTGGGCCTGAGGCCGGAATTAATATTAATGAACCAACCCTGATGGTGCTTGAAGCTGGCCATCCTGGCTTGCCCCCCAGAGTGCCCGCGAGGTCCGTATAAGATACATGGAATACTTTGCGGGTATTGGGGCCATCGATATGCCAGACAATGTCTGAGATATTTTTAAAATAAAAATATATTTTAAACTTAAAAAATATTTGCTTAGATTTACTGCTTGGCTTTCTTTTAGCTGACCAGCACTGTTGGGGGTTATTTACTAAAGGAAAATACACTTTGCACTACAAGTGCACTTGAGACTGCACTGAAACTGCACTTGTAGTGCAAAGTGGATTTGCCTTTAGTAAATAACCCCCATTGTCACTGAAAAAAACAACTTTACTCCAAAAACTGCTTTTGAGCATTGAAAGAAGAAGCCACACATTGCTGATTATCAATCTTTTAATCAAAGCACAATCACATGTACATTTCTAAAAGGGTTTTTGAACAAACCAACATGTTTGTTGTATAACAATTTTTTAGGTCATATTAATAATAAGTAGTAATTGCCTTTTAAGGTAAAACAGGCATGTTTTAAACCATAAAAAATACACAACTCTGGAACTTACAAAGTTCAACTTTTATAGAAAGTGAAGGCAATATCAGACATGAGTATTTATAAACTGTGTTTGATATTGCGTTCAGCAGATGGGTTGATATCACCCCTGGAAAAGCCAAATTTTGAAGATGCACACAAATTGCCTAATATAAACATGTGCTAGCTCCCATCATGGGGGATCAATGGACGTGTTTTGTGGGTGCAACCCCTTCCTCTCAGCTACTTTATTATTGAGGAAGGGGTTGCACCCACAAAACACAGACATTAATCTCCCGTGATGGCAGATAGCACATCTTGACACACTGTGTGCATCTTCAAAATTTGGCTTTTCTATAATATGTCAAAAATTAGTCATAAAAACAGCAATAAACCTGCAATAAGTTAGGGATTTCTGGGTGTTTTATTTTCTCCCTTAACCACTTGACCACTGGGCAATTAAACCCCCCTAAAAATCAGACCAATTTTCAGCTTTTGGTGCTCTCACATTTTGAATGACAATTACTCAGTCATGCATTATTGTATCTATATAAAATTTTTGTCCTTTTTTCACACAAATAAAGCTTTCTTTTGGTGGTATTTAATCACTGCTGGGTTCTTTATTTTTTGCGCTATAAAAGAAAAAATACCGAAAAATCTGTAAAAAAATGCATTTTTCTTCGTTTCTGTTATAAAATTTTGCAAACAAGTAATTTTTCTTCATATATTTTGGCCAAAATTTATACCGCTACATATCTTTGGTAAAAATAACCCAAATCAGTGGATATTATTTGGTCTTTGTGAAAGTTATAGCGTCCAAAACTATAGTGCCAATATCTAAAAATTGATCACACCTGAATTACTGACGGCCTAATTTCTTGAGACCCTAACATGCCAGAAAAGTACAAATACCCCCCAAATGACCCCTTTTTGGAAAGAAGACATTCCAAGGTATTTAGAAAGATGCATGGTGAGTTTTTTGAAGATGTCATTTTTCCCACAATTCTTTGCAAATTCAAGGTTTTTTTTTTCTTTTTTTCACAAAATTGTCATATTAGCAGGTTATTTCTCATACACAGCATATGCATAGCACAAATTACACCCCAAAACACATTCTGCTATTACTCCTGAGTATGGCGATACCACATGTGTGAGACTTTTACACAGCGTGGCCACATACATAGGCCCAACATGCAGGGGAGCACCTTCAGGCGTTCTGGAGCACCCAGGCCAATTCTGACATTTCTCTCCTACATGTAAAAATCCTAATTTATTTGCTAGAAAATTACATAGAACCCCAAAACATTATATGTTTTTTAGCAAAGACCCTAGAGAATACAATGGCGGTCATTGCAACTTTTTATCTCGCACGGTATTTGCACAGCAATTTTTCGAACGTTTTGTGCTTTAAAAAAAACAAAACAGTAAAGTTAGCCCAATGAAAGATGAAGTTACGCCGAGTAAATAGATACCCAACATGTCACCTTTCAAAATTGCACACGCTTGTGGAATGGCGCCAAACTTCACTACTTAAAAATCCCCATAGGCGATGCTTTAACATTTTTTACTGGTTACATGTTTTGAGTTACAGAGGAGGTCTAGGGCCAAAATTATTGTTTGCGCTCTACCGATCGCAGCAATACCTCACATGTGTGGTTTGAACACTGTTTTCATATGTGGGCGGAACTTACGTATGCGTTTGCTTCTGCATGCGAGCACACGGGGGCAGGGGCGCTTTAAAAAAAATTAATTTTTTTATTGTTCATTTTACTTTATTTATTTTAGTTTGATGCTTTTTTCCAAAAAAAAAAATTGGTCACTTTTATTCCTATTACAAGGAATGTAAACATCCCTTGTAATAGGAATATGGCATGACAGGTCCTCTTTACAGTGAGATATGGGGTCAATAAGACCCCACATCTCACCTCTAGGCTGGCATCTCACCTCTAGGCTGGGAAGCCTGAAATAAAAAAAAAAAAGATCCTTGCTTCGATCGTAGCGGTGAGTCAGTAGAAGCACCGGAGGGCGGCGGGAGGGGGGATGTCCCCTCTCGCCTCCCAAAAGAATGATCAAGCAGTGGAACAGCCACTATGATTGTTCTCATGGTGTAGGGAATGGCCGGCTGAAAAAGATGATATCTGAATGATGCCTGTAGCTGCAGGCATCATTCAGATATCCCCACACAAAGTCAAGGACGGCGGGCGGCAAGTGGTTAAAACGCTTTTTTTTTTTTACACAAAGTTGTCCATTTATACAATATTTCTAACACATAGCATGTACATACCAAAAATGACTTCCCAAAAAGATTCTCCTACTCCTCCTGAGTACGGCAATACCACATGTGTGAGACTTCCACAGCCTGGCCACATACAGAGGCCGAGTACAGCCGAGTATGGCTGAGCATGGCAGAGTATGGCTGAGCATGGCTGAGCATGGCTGGGTATGGCTGAGCATGGCTGGGTATGGCTGAGTATGGCAGGGTATGGCTGAGTATGGCAGGGTATGGCTGGGTATGGCAGGGTATTGCAGGGTATCACCGAGTATGACTGGTTATGGCAGAGTATGGCTGGGTATCACAGAGTATTGCAGAGTATGGCTGGGTATTGCAGAGTATGGCTGGGTATGGCAGGGTATGGCAGAGTATTGCGGGGTATGGCAGAGTATTGCAGAGTTTTGCGGAGTAATGCAGAGTATGGCGGGGTATTGCAGAGTATGGCAGGGTATTGCAGATTATGGCTGAGCATGGCTGGGTATGGCTGGGTATGGCAGAGAATGGCTGGGTATCACCGAGTATTGCAGAATATGGCTGGGTGTGGCTGGGTATGGCAGGGTATCGCAGAGTATTGCGTGGTATAGCAGAGTATTGCGGGGTATGGCAGACTATTGCAGGGTATTGCAAAGTATTGCGGGGTATTGCAGAGTATTGCCAGGTATTGCAGAGTATTGCAGAGTATTGTGGGGTATTGCAGAGTATTGCGGGGGTATTGCAGAGTATTGCAGGATATTGCAAGGTATTGCAGAGTATTGCCGGATATTGCAGAGTATTGCGGGGTATTGCAGAGTATTGCAGAGTATTGTGGGGTATTGCAGAGTATTTTGGGGTATTGCAGAGTATTGCAGAGTATTGCGGGGTATTGCAGAGTATTTCAGGGTATTGCAGAGTATTGCAAAGTATTTTGGGGTATTGCAGAGTATTGCAGGGTATAGCAGAGAATTGCAGAGTATTGTGGGGTATTGCAGAGTATTGCAGGGTATTGCAGAGTATTGTGGGGTATTGCGGGGTATTGCAGAGTATTGTGGGGTATTGCAGAGTATTGCAGGGTATTGCAGAGTATTGCAGAGTATTTTGGGGTATTGCAGAGTATTGCAGAGTATTTCAGGGTATTGCAGAGTATTGCAGAGTATTGCGGGGTATTGCAGAGTATTTCAGGGTATTGCAGAGTATTGCAAAGTAGTGGAACAGCCGCTATGATCATTCTTATGGTGTAGGAAATCGCCGGCTGAAAAAGCTGATATCTGAATGATGCCTGTAGCTGCAGGCATCATTCAGATATCCCCACACAAAGTCAAGGGTGTCGTATGACGGCGGGCGGGAAGTGGTTAAAATGCATTTTTTTTTTACAAAAAGTTGTCCATTTATACAATATTTCTAACACATAGCATGTACATACCAAGAATGACACCCCAAAAAGATTCTCCTACTCCTCCTGACTACGGCGATACCACATGTGTGAGACTTCCACAGCCTGGCCACATACAGAGGCCGAGTACAGCCGAGTATGGCTGAGCATGGCAGAGTATGGCTGAGCATGGCTGAGCATGGCTGGGTATGGCTGAGCATGGCTGGGTATGGCTGAGCATGGCAGGGTATGGCTGGGTATGGCAGGGTATTGCAGGGTATCACCGAGTATGACTGGTTATGGCAGAGTATGGTTGGGTATCACCGAGTATTGCAGAGTATGGCTGAGTATTGCAGAGTATGGCTGGGTATGGCAGGGTAAGGCAGAGTATTGCAGAGTATTGTGGGGTATTGCAGAGTATTTTGGGGTATTGCAGAGTATTGCAGAGTATTGCGGGGTATTGCAGAGTATTTCGGGGTATTGCAGAGTATTGCAAATTATTTCGGGGTATTCCAGAGTATTGCAGGGTATAGCAGAGAATTGCAGAGTATTGTGGGGTATTTCAGAGTATTGCAGGGTATTGCAGAGTATTGTGGGGTATTGCGGGGTATTGCAGAGTATTGCGGGGTATTGCAGAGTATTGCAGGGTATTGCAGAGTATTGCAGAGTATTTTGGGGTATTGCAGAGTATTGCAGAGTATTTCAGGGTATTGCAGAGTATTGCAGAGTATTGCGGGGTATTGCAGAGTATTTCAAGGTATTGCAGAGTATTGCAAAGAAGTGGAACAGCCGCTATGATCGTTCTTATGGTGTAGGAAATCGCCGGCTGAAAAAGCTGATATCTGAATGATGCCTGTAGCTGCAGGCATCATTCAGTTATCCCCACACAAAGTCAAGGGTGTCGTATGACGGCGGGCGGGAAGTGGTTAAAATGCATTTTTTTTTTACAAAAAGTTGTCCATTTATACAATATTTCTAACACATAGCATGTACATACCAAGAATGACACCCCAAAAAGATTCTCCTACTCCTCCTGACTACGGCGATACCACATGTGTGAGACTTCCACAGCCTGGCCACATACAGAGGCCGAGTACAGCCGAGTATGGCTGAGCATGGCAGAGTATGGCTGAGCATGGCTGAGCATGGCTGGGTATGGCTGAGCATGGCTGGGTATGGCTGAGCATGGCAGGGTATGGCTGGGTATGGCAGGGTATTGCAGGGTATCACCGAGTATGACTGGTTATGGCAGAGTATGGTTGGGTATCACCGAGTATTGCAGAGTATGGCTGAGTATTGCAGAGTATGGCTGGGTATGGCAGGGTAAGGCAGAGTATTGCGGGGTATTGCAGAGTATTGCAGAGTATTGTGGGGTATTGCAGAGTATTTTGGGGTATTGCAGAGTATTGCAGAGTATTGCGGGGTATTGCAGAGTATTTCGGGGTATTGCAGAGTATTGCAAAGTATTTCGGGGTATTGCAGAGTATTGCAGGGTATAGCAGAGAATTGCAGAGTATTGTGGGGTATTTCAGAGTATTGCAGGGTATTGCAGAGTATTGTGGGGTATTGCGGGGTATTGCAGAGTATTGCGGGGTATTGCAGAGTATTGCAGGGTATTGCAGAGTATTGCAGAGTATTTTGGGGTATTGCAGAGTATTGCAGAGTATTTCAGGGTATTGCAGAGTATTGCGAGGTATTGCAGAGTATTTCAAGGTATTGCAGAGTATTGCAAAGTAGTGGAACAGCCGCTATGATCGTTCTTATGGTGTAGGAAATCGCCGGCTGAAAAAGCTGATATCTGAATGATGCCTGTAGCTGCAGGCATCATTCAGATATCCCCACACAAAGTCAAGGGTGTCGTATGACGGCGGGCGGGAAGTGGTTAAAATGCATTTTTTTTTTTACAAAAAGTTGTCCATTTATACAATATTTCTAACACATAGCATGTACATACCAAGAATGACACCCCAAAAAGATTCTCCTACTCCTCCTGACTACGGCGATACCACATGTGTGAGACTTCCACAGCCTGGCCACATACAGAGGCTGAGTACAGCCGAGTATGGCTGAGCATGGCAGAGTATGGCTGAGCATGGCTGAGCATGGCTGGGTATGGCTGAGCATGGCTGGGTATGGCTGAGCATGGCAGGGTATGGCTGGGTATGGCAGGGTATTGCAGGGTATCACCGAGTATGACTGGTTATGGCAGAGTATGGTTGGGTATCACCGAGTATTGCAGAGTATGGCTGAGTATTGCAGAGTATGGCTGGGTATGGCAGGGTAAGGCAGAGTATTGCGGGGTATGGCAGAGTATTGCAGAGTTTTGCGGAGTATTGCAGAGTATGGCGGGGTATTGCAGAGTATGGCAGGGTATTGCAGAGTATGGCTGAGCATGGCTGGGTATGGCTGGGTATGGCAAGGTATGGCTGGGTATCACCGAGTATTACAGAGTATGGCTGGGTGTGGCTGGGTATGGCAGGGTATCGCAGAGTATTGCGTGGTATAGCAGAGTATTGCGGGGTATGGCAGAGTATTGCAGGGTATTGCAGAGTATTGCGGGGTATTGCAGAGTATTGCAGAGTATTGTGGGGTATTGCAGAGTATTGCAGAGTATTGCGGGGTATTGCAGGGTATTGCAGAGTATTGCGGGGTATTGCGGGGTATTGCAGAGTATTGCGGGGTATTGCAGGGTATTGCAGGGTATTGCAGAGTATTGTAGAGTATTGTGGGGTATTGCAGAGTATTTTTGGGTATTGCAGAGTATTGCAGAGTATTGCGGGGTATTGCAGAGTATTTCGGGGTATTGCAGAGTATTGCAAAGTATTTTTGGTCTATTGCAGAGTATTGCGGGGTATTGCAGAGTATTGCAGAGTATTGTGGGGTATTGCAGAGTATTGCACAGTATTGTGGGGTATTGCAGAGTATTGCACAGTATTGCAGGGTTTTGCAGAGTAGTGCAGGGTATTGCAGAGCATTGAGGGATAGCTAAGCATGGATGGATGGATGGCAGTTGTCACTGAGCAGCACTGTGGGTGCTACAGATGCAGCCCACAGCACTTCTGCCACCCGATCCCTCCCCCTCTCCGCTCACAGTGTACCAATCAGTACAGAGAGGGAAGGAGAGGAACCGGCGTCATGAGATGACGCTGGTTTGTTTACATGTGATCGCTTCATCATTTGATGGAGCGATCACATGGTAAACAACCGTGATTAGCGGCCTTTTACCGGGATCCGTGATGCGCCGGGTCCAGATCACGAAAGCTCTCGGGGGCGCGCAAGAGCTGGAAATTCTGGGAGGACGTCACTGTACGCCCTCCCAGAGTTAAGCAACCGCCCTGTAGCCTTCATTTGGCTATGGGCCGGTTGTTAAGTGGTTAAACATCAATGATGTTCTTCATTTTGTTTTGAACATCATTGATGTTTTACTTTATGTTTTCTAAATCCCTATTACACCCCATTATCTCCCCGAGGATCTGGGCACTTTCACTTGTAAAATTACATTCCTCTTCCACAACATCACGATCACCTAAAACAAACAAACAAAAAAAACACCATGTATTATAAATATGCCGGCATCCATCTCTTACCTGAAGTTGTGGTCGCAGACACTCACCTGTTGTGGTGACAATTTCTATAACGTCTCCCTCCTCCTCTGGTTGGGTTTGGGGGATTTCCCCTTCTTCCTGAGGTGGGGGGTCCGTGGTCTCCTCTGATGAGTGGTGTCCTCCGAGTCTTTTCTCTCCTATGTGAAAAAAAATAGGTATACTTAGCACAGATATTTGATGGCAGAACTAGGAATATGAAACATTGCTTGGAAGTGGGGTACAATTGTCTCTTTTGGCAGAGTTCCAAGATGATGAAATATTTTTGTCCTTTGTCAAGCTTGAATACTTACCTGTTTTGTACAAGCTTCACAGATGGAGGCACCCCTATAGTATACACTGGAGCACCTGTGTGGACCTAATAAAAAGGGTGTTCTTGTGTCCCTTACTAGTGCTCCAGCGTCCAGCTGTGCAAACAGTTGCTGAGTGTCCTCTCCTTACACAGAATCTAGTTTGCATTTCATTCTAGATACAAACCCATCTAGACAACAAACCTATTTTAAGAGCTGTAGGCTAGAAACAATGTATTGAACTGCATCTGGACAAAACATGGTGTTTTAGTGGCCCAATGAACAATGTTTCCTACGAAAGAATAATGTGTCCATGAACCTAAAAGTTGCCATTTTAAACTGTACAACAGTAAAGAAAAGCACATGGAGCAGCATGATCATAAAAAAATAAAGAAAAGGGAAAACACGAGACAACTACTTACTTTTTTGCAGCACTCTCCTGATCCTTCTATACTGATCATGCTCCGGCTCTGGGCTTTCCTCCTCCTCCTCGTTGCTGTAATTATCACGCACCTGTTGTGTCTCCGCCATGTGCTCTCCCCCACTGCGCCGAAAGAGAAGGGGCGGGGAATAGACTAGAAAGAATGTCAGGGGCGAGCAGAGTTTCATGCATGCGCAGTGTATATAAAGCGTAACACACATGCATCGAACGTACGATCTGTGAGCGGAGGAAGGAGTATCGGAAGCGCTGATTGTGATAACGAAGGTACCATTTTAAGTTGGGCCTATACTGCTTATAGATTGAGGCCTATATTGGGACAAGATTAGGAGACTTTAGCCTGACATTAGAGTTTGTCTTGTGTATTGCAGATAAAATGCATGGCTTCAATGATCACAACTTCCTCCCCCTGTTCATAGACAAGTACAGGGAGCTGCCCTGTCTGTGGCAGGTCAAACACCCGCATTATTATCATAAACAAAAGAGGCAGGCAGCGCTGGAGAAACTGCTGGAGTTGGTGAAGCCGGTGGTCCCCACAGCAACCATCCCCTATTTAAAAGCCAAAATTGGTGGCCTGAGGAGCACTTGTCTTAGGGAGCACAAGAAGTTCCAGGATTCCCAGAGATCCGGAGCTGCAGCAGATGATGTTTATGTCCCCAGGCTGTGGTACTATGAGAGACTGCGATTTCTGCCAGACCAGACTGAAGTCAGGGAATCCCTCTCAACCCTTCCTTCCACTCTTCCTTCCACCCTATCTTCCACTCCAGCTGAGGCTTCCGATGTCCAACCTGTGACTTCCAGCCAGGAAGAAGTGGAGGAGCCCAGCTTGAGTCAGGTATAGCTTTGTTCTACAGATTTCTGGTCAATAAATAAATGATGTTTACAGATTTTATTATTGATCACTAATTGCTGATTTAATAAAGTGTTTTACATATCAATAGACAGTAGTGGGCAAAAATAATTGGGACAAGAATGAAAAATGCTGGGCAAAATGATAGTCTTTTATATTTGTTAACATTCAATTTGCAACAGTCATAAGATGAAAATTGTGTGTGATTGATGAAGAAAATACTAAAACTATGTCCCTTTTTCATACACAGGACGACCTCAGCCAGGAGGAGGCTGTGGAATGTGGCAGCCAGGAGGAGGCGGGGATTAGTGGCAGCCAGGAGGTGGCCAGGGTAAGTGGCAGCCAGGAGGTGGCAGAGCCCAGTAGGAGCCTGACAGAATCCCAGGTTCCTCCCCTCCGCCTTCCAAACAAAAGACCCAGAAAGGGGAGTAAGGTGGAGGATTCAGCACTCAGGCTGATTCAGGAGGCTTCTGCATCCCTCAGAGCCACCCCCACTCGTGAAGAGGCCTTTGCCTGCATGGCTGCAACCAAACTGCAGGACATGCGGGAGGGCCAATGCCTCATGTGTGAGGAAATCCATATAAAACATTAACTAAGGTGGTGAGGGACGAAATCACACCCAATACCCACCTGTGTGAGTTACATCATCCTCCTCCTGCCACAACTCCAACACCACACACACAGCGTGGGAGGAAGAGTGGAAGGAAGACAAGAAAGTGATGGCCTGGGTTCAGTTTTGGTCTGACAAAAGATGCAGGCTCTTGCATGACCACATACATGTTATCTGGGGACATACATGTCATCTACTGTTGTTCATGATCTCTTGGACTTCTGGACCAGATTGCATTCCCTTATATGTGGACTCCTCAGGCCAACAATTTTGCATTAAAATAGTTGATGTGTGCCCTGGGGGCCAAAGGCTTAGCCAATGTCTGCTGTTTCTCCAGCGTTGCCTCCCTCTTTATTTGGTTAGGACCCCTTAATATTTTTTTTTTTTTAATAATACTCGCCTATGTGTGTTTTCCTTAAGAAAGGACAGTTTGTTTGTGAGGAGGCAGGTACATTTCAAAAATACAATGTGAAATTAACAAGAGACACCAACAACAACCAACCTCCTTGAGATTAAATAATACAAGATAATAATGGTGTTGTTTGTTTGTAACATGACACACAAAACACTCCCAAAACTATTCTGCAGTTAAAAAAAAATAATTAAAAAAATAACAGGAGATCAGGATTTAATAAACTAAAAAAAAAAATACAAAATCTAAAAACAACTTTTCGGGAGATGTGACTAATCCAAATATTATATTCATGAAATCACAATAAATAATAAAGAAAGAAGTTTGTGAGAACTCTGTGTGAATATAAGCAGCAAAACAACATCATTCTTCTAGCATTATAAAGAAGAAGAGAGAGTGTTGCATTAAACAATTTAAAACATTGCAGCGTGACGAAAGTGCTATATCCATTACGAATGCTAATTTTACCAGACCGAGCAGTTCCGTCTCGCAATTTATTCTGAGCATGCGTGGCACTTTGTGCATCGGAATGGTCCACACACGTTCGGAATTTACGCAAACAGATTTTGTTGTCGGAAAATTTTATAGCCTGCTCTCAAACTTTGTGTGTCAGAAATTCCGATGGAAAAAGTCAGATGGAGCCCACACAAGGTCGGAATTTCCAACAACAAGCTCCGATCGCACATTTTCCGTTGGAAAACAGTGATGATATATTGATACTGGCATATCACACTGTTTACTTTTTTGTTGGAACTTTACTTGAAATGTCACAAGTGACATTTCCTTTAGTTATGATCACACAGCGACATTGCCATATGATAGTTTGCAACACAACCCACTGCATTGAAAAAAAGACTCCATGCAGTATATTTTTTCTTGTCTTTAAAACACACTGACACAGTTTACTATTTTTGCCCTGGGCAACAGATGACCTTGTCCCAGCACTGCATGATCCACTTTACTCTTATGGGGCGTACACACGGTTGGACTTTTCGACCGGACTAGTCTGACGGACGCAGACAGACCAAATCCGGCGAACAATCCGATCGCATGTAGGCTTCACCGGACCTTCAGCAGACTTTTCCAGTCGCAAATCTGACGGACTTTAGATTTGGAACTTGATTCAAATCTTTACGTCGTAACTCCGCCGGACCCAGAAATCCGCTTGTCTGTATGCTAGTCCGACGGACAAAAACCGACGCTAGGGCAGCTATTGGCTACTGGCTATCAACTTCCTTATTTTAGTCCGGTGTACGTCATCACGTACATATTCGTCGGGCTTTGGTGTGATTGTGTGTAGGCAAGTCCGGTCATTAGAAAGTCTGTTCAAAGTCCACCAAAAGTCCGTTGAAAGTCTGTCGAATGTCTGTCAGACAGGCTGTCGGACTTTTGTAGCTGAAAAGTCTGACCGTCTGTACATGGCATTAGAAGAGTCTGATGGTGATAAAGTTGACAAAACAAACAAATGTTTAATTTGCGTGGTCTGTACCCTTTTTTTTTTTCTTTTGAAGTTTACTTATGTGCAATAAATTTCACTTATTTAACCAACTTTTGAAATATTTTTTTTTTCATTGACTGGTTTTATCTGTGCTTACATAAAAATGTCTATTCTGTTCATGGTGCAATCCCTGCTATTTATTTCTTAACAAGATAGTAAAGTAGATTAATTTGTATCTCAAGATCTTGCATAAGTTTACACAATGATAACATTTCTTCCTTTAAAACTCTTTGGCTGTTCCAAGTGAAAATGTTTGGTATGCATAATTTTATGCTGGCAGCTACCACATACTGCTGTAAAGTCTTATACAACAAGATTTTGGAATGTGTTAGAGGAGTGGAATTACAGTGTATCTGAAAACTTAAGGGGATGTGTCATAATTTAGGGTGTGTTTTCGAGAACAAAAACAGAATCTAATTTGGATTATTGCCACAATAATTCTGCATTTCAAGATACCTGTGTTTGTGTTCTTATTTTCACACAAAGCATGTCATTGTTAACAGTTGTATTTTTTCATTTAGGTCTCGTGTACACTGGTAGAAAAAAATGCAGCTGTTAGGAATGTCTGATATTTTTTTTTATGCCCATGAACACAGCTGCAAGTTATTTAATTTGACCATGCCATGCATTCATATGTGTGTGCAGCGTTCAGTATAAATTTATTCTAGTGGCTAGAATACATTTTTGAATTTTGGCATGTCATTACTGCCAGTGGCTATAACTGCTAGCAGTAATCATTTGTTCATCTGGCCAGGAAGTCTCCCCATGCCCCCCCCCCCCCACCAGCAGAACACAACAGCGATTTGAGAGGGATTCCCCCATCAACACTGACTGCATTGAGGGTGGAATTGAAAATAAAATCATCTATGCCTTGCCTTAGGGACCTTAGATTGTAAGCTCAACACTCTGTATCGCTACTCCAGGTGAGTAGCCTTTAAAGATTCCTTCACAACTCCTCAAGTCAGGTGCCAGCCCAGCTCGCATGCTGCACAATGGAAGACAAGGTAGATCTGGACAGCTGCACTCCAATAACCCACTTTATTCTGTATAAACATTAAAACCAAATGACAGATAGAACAGGTACAGTGGGGGACAAACAGGTAGACACGTTTGTAGTGATATAGTATAGTGGTGTAGATAATTAGTAGTTATTATAATGATGATGTAAGTACTCGTCCGCAGCAACCCAATTCTTCTAGAGAGATGCACTTTATTTACTTCCAACACAGAACAAGGTCCAAAGTCCACAGATGACAAAAAATCTGACAGAGGAAATATAATTTAGAGTCCCATTTTTCCTAGATTTGCGCCTTCATAGTCATACAAAGACAGAACTAAACTATAGGCTGAACGCCATCTTATATTCAATAGACACTGAATGGCTGAGCAATTTGATTGGCCATTTCCATTCAGGCCTTTGATATGATTTAGTCTTTCAGACAGACAACAAACCCCAGCCGTGAACAGCTGCAGTCATAAACCACCCCAATCTGCACTCCCGCATATCAACATCAACAAGTCCCCTTTGATATTTGCAATTAGATTAGAATAACAGATACCACCTGAACACCCTTTGAAATGTTCAATTAGGTTAACAGGCCATACCTCACACACCTAGGTAGACTTGCATAAGATAAACATATCAAAGGGACATCAGCTGTTATATTAAAATTGAGTTGGCTTGGACAAATCAACCATTGTCAACTGAATTCTGGCCTGGTCAATATTGTGCTGTATGTGTACATACATATAATAATATAATGTCCCACATAAATCGGAGAACATATTACAACAACGTTATGTGCTGAAGTCAGAGCTTAATCATTACCCAGTGGATCCAGGTAACAAACATCATTTGAAAGTTTAATGACAGCTGTCTTTCATCACAGACAATGGGCCCACCTACTACTGGTCTGAGGCAGGTTTAGAGTAAAAGCCAGCTCCAAAACCCAGTACAAGATGTTATCACACGTATACTGTAAAGCCTCGTACACACAATCAGATTGTTGGCCAACAAAACTGTGGAATTTTGTCCGAAGGGCGTCGGCCCAAATTTGTCTTGCATGCACACAACCACACAATTGTTGGCCAACAATTACGAACATAGTGACGCACTAAATTGTTTTTCAGCTCTTTAACGCCACCCTTTGAGTTCCTTCTGCTAATTTTGTGTTAGTAGAAGTTTGGTGAGTGTTGATTCACACTTTTCATTTCGCGCTATTCAGTTAGTTTCTGAACCCCCCGTTCATCAACCAGCAATGTTGCGTAATCAGAGGAGATAACATGTTATTTATTATTGGCCTTGGAGTTATGGCTTTGACATTATTTTTTTGGTAAATATTGATTTGATTTGGTATATTTTCTATATTTTTGGATGCATAGAATGCACTTTTTGGTTAAGTTCTATTGGCAGATAGCATGTCTAATTTAATTTGTTTTCTTTTTTGTTAATGCACAATAAAAATATTGTGTAGAATAATACTTGGCTATGTGTTTTACTTCAAATGACAGTTTGGGAGTAGGCAGTTAGATTTAAAAAAATACAATGTAAAATTGACGAGGGACACCAACATAGTTGTATCGTTGATCATAAATACTTCGGGATAATTGGTACTGTGGTAATTTCCCCCCCCCCAAAAAAAGCATAATAATATTATTTAAAAAAAAACCTTGGAAAATGAGTTTGCAATAACTCCATCAGTATCACTAGCAAAGCAGCTTCATTATTATCCCATTAAAGAAGAAGAGAATATGGGCTGCATTTTGAGATTTCATAATTTGGCACGTTAAGAATGTTAATTCTCCATTACGAACGCTAGTTTACAAGACCGACTGCTTTTGTCTCGTCCTTGCTTCCGAGCATGCTTTTTTGTACTTTGGACTTTTGTCCGATTGACTTGTGTACACACGCTTGGAAAATCCGACAACAGACATTTGTTGGCGAAAAATTTGAAAACCTGTTAGCCAACATTTGTCCACGGAAAGTCCAACAACAATTGTCAGATAGAGCATACTCACGGTTGGATTTTCCACCAACAGCCTGACATCTAACATTTCCCGTCGGAAAATCTGATTGTTTGTACGAGGCATAAGTGTAATTCAACCCTTGTCCAGCTCCGCAAAAGTGCATCAGCCAGAAGCAAGTTGATCAACACAAAGCAAGTGTCAAAAATAACAAAAGTTAGTGAGATAAAAAGTAACAACCCACACCTATATTTTTTTAAAACAACAACAAAACATACTCCAGGACAGTATTATGCTATACTTGATCAACTGCTTTAGGTTCTATGCACACAGGACATTTAAAAAAGTCGTCCTGGATATTGGTTTACTGGCAGGAAAACGCTGCTTTAGAACTGCGATTTTATCAGCGCTTTGCAATGGCATCAATGTTTAGCCACACTAGCTTTTAGCCACGTTTCTCTGCCTCTATTCAAAATCAATGGTTCCCTATGGGAGGCCATTGATTTGAATAGAAGTTGCACCAGAAGTCGGATCATGATGATAGGACTTGTGTGCTGAGGATGAATGGGAACCCCCCCCAAAATGAAAAAAAAAATTGGCATGGAGTTGCCCCCCTTGGTTTATACCAGACCCTTAGGTGTGGTATGGGTTTTAAGGGGAACCCCCACGCCAGAAAAAAATGGCGTGGGGTCCCCCCAAAATCCATACCAAACTCTTATCAGAGGATGCAGCCTGGGCAGGTCAGGATGGGGGGGACAAGCGAGCACCCCCCTCCTGGACCATACCAATCCCCATGACCTTAACATGAGGGGTGGGTGCTTTGGGGCAGGGGGCCCTGTGCCCCCCCCCACCCCAAAGCACCTTGTCCCCATGTTGATGAGGACAAGGGCCTCTTCCTGACAACCCTGGCCAGTGGTTGTCGGGGTCTGCGGGCGGGGGTTTATCGCAATCTGGAAGGCCCCTTTAACAAGGGGGCCCCCAGATCCTGGCCCCCCCCACCCTATATGAATGAGTATGGGGTATATTGTACCCCTACCCTTTCACCTAAATAAAAGTGTCAAAAATAAACACAGTACACAGGTTCATAAAGTATTTTATTAAGGCCGCTCCGGCGTCTCTTCCAATTTCTTCTCCCTCTCCGGTTCTTCTCCCTTCTCCGGTCTCCTCTCTGCCGGGTCTTCTGTATCCGCTGTCTTCTCGCTCTTTTGCTGGGTCTTCTCTGCTGTCTTCTTCCTCTGTTGTTCTTCCAATGTTGACTTAACATGATCTCCCGGTTTAATGCTGGGTCCGCTGTGTGCAATGACTTTGGCATGGGACGGGGCCACCGCTAAGGTCATTTGGAGGCCCCACCTCCTTATGACGTCACCACCCGGGGCATGATGGGACGATGATGGCCTCCAGATGACGTTAGCGGGTGGCCCTGCCCCATGCCAATATAAGTCATTACACGCAGCGGACCCAGCATTACACCGGGAGATTACATTGAGTCAACATCAGAAGAAGAGCAGAGGGAGACAGCGGAGAAGACCTGGCAAAAGAGCGAGAGGACTGCGGATAGAGAAGACCCGTCAGAGAGGAGAAGGACTGGAGGAGAGAGAAGACCTGGAGAGGGGAGAAGAAATCGGAAGAAGCACTGGAGCTGCCTTAATAAAATATTTTAAAAACCTGTGTACTGTGTTTATTTTTGACACTCTTTTTTAGGTCAATGGGTAGGGGTACAATGTATCCCATACTCATTCACATAGGGTGGGGGCCAGGGTCCGGGGGCCCCCTTGTTAAAGGGGGCTTCCAGATTCCAATAAGCCCCCGCCCACAGACTCCAACAACCACTGGCCAGGGTTGTCGGGAAGAAGCCCTTGTCCTAATCAACATGGGGATAAGGTGATTTGGGGTGCGGGGCGCAGGGCCCCCCCTGCCCCAAAGCACTCACCCCCCATGTTTAGGGCATGTGGCCTGGTATGGTCCAGGAGGGGGCTGCACATGGCAATTTTCTTGATCCTCAGCACACAAGATGCCCCACAAGTCAGATCATGATGATCCGACTTTTGGTGCTACTTCCATTAAAATAAATGGGCTCCCATAGGAAACCATTGATTTTGAATAGAGGCAGAGAAGCACCTGATGAGGCTTAACGCTCTGTTTACAGCTTTAACCTGCGTTTAACAGCTTTTTCCGGCATCTGGCGTTTTCAGGGCTGTTTTTGAACGCGATTTTAGGGCGTCAGAGAACAGCCCATAAATGCTCTTGCTGATAAACATCCAAAATGTCCATGTGTGCATGTCCACATAGAATAACATAGAGGGGAGTTTATGGGCTGTTAAAAAAAACACCCAAACTCCCAAAAACGGTTGCTTATGAGCTTCAGTGTGCATGGAGCCTAAATTTGCAAGATTGATTTAAAGACAAAACATTCCACAACCAACCACATCCTATAGTGTATGGTTAGTAGTAGGTAAACGGCAAAAAAAAGACAGAAGGCATAAAAGAAAGAAGGCAAAAATGGGGGGCTATACCCATGGCAAGATTAATACTAACATCAAATAAATATTGTGGTCTACACTTCCTAGATGGACCACATAAGTATGGCCGCTGCAATACACGTTAGAGGCTCCTGAGGATGCACTTTTGTATGAATCGCGAAAGGCAGGATTTAAGAGCCAGAACATCGTGCCGCCACATTGGAGGTCCGGGTGGCAGTTTAAGATGTAAGTTTAGCGGCTTGTCACATTGATCACGGATGTGTAAATACGGGGAAATTTAGGAAACAGCGATCACAGGTCAGTATAAATCACACAAATAGGAAACATAAGGGGAATACAAAGACACTGAATTTCAAAAGAGCCAACTTTCCTAAACTATGAACCTTGTTAGAAGGCATGAATTGGGATAAAATCTTAGGAACAAAGAACATGGAGGAGAGATGGGTTTGCTTTAAGAGCATATTAAATAAGGACATTAATGCATCCCTTTGGGTAATAGATTTAAAAGAGCAAACAAAAGTCCTGGATGGCTTAACTCCAATGTAAAAATGCATATAAAAGCAAATAAGATGGCCTTCAAAAAATACGAGGTCGAGGAATCATCATCAGCATTCAGACTTTACAAAGAATGCAACAAGAAATGTAAGCGTGCAATTAGGGCGGCTAAGATAGAACACGGAAGAGACATAGCAGAGGAGAGTGAAAAAAATCCATACAAAGTATGTAAACAGTAAAAAAGGGAGGACAGACCATATTGGCTCCATAAAGAATGAGGAAGGACATCTGGTTACAAAGGATGGGGAGATGGCGAAGGTATTGAATTTATTCTTCTCCTCAGTCTTCACGAGGGAATCGGGGGCATTCAGTAACCAAAACTGCAGTGTTTATCCTTATGACAGATCACAGGAAGCACCTCCATGGTTAACAGAGGACAGGATTAAAATTAGACATGAGAAACTTAACACTAATAAATCACCGGGACCAGATGGCTTGCATCCGAAGGTACTTAGGGAACTCAGTCAAGTAATTGCAAGACCATTGTTCCTAATTTTTACTGATAGTCTACTGACTGGAATGGTACAAGGTGATTGGAGGAAAGCCAATGTAGGACCAATATTTAAAAAGGGCCCAAAATACATCCCTGGGAATTACAGACCAGTTAGCCTAGCATCAATAGTATGCAAGCTCTTGGAGGGGATGATAAGGGACTATATACAAGATTTTAGTAAAGAGAACGGCATAATTAGCAATAATCAGCATGGATTCATGAAGAATCGTTCATGCCAAACCAATCTATTAACCTTCTATGAGGAGGTGAGTTACCATCTAGATAAAGGAAGGCCCATAGATGTGGTGTATCTGGATTTTGCAAAAGCATTTGACACAGTTCCCCATAAACGTTTACTGTACAAAATAAGGTTTATTGGCATGGACCATAGGCTGAGTACATGTATTGAAAACTGGCTACAAGGGCAAGTTCAGAGGGTGGTGATAAATGGGGAGTACTCAGAATGGTCAGAGGTGGGTAGGTCCCCCAGGGTTCTGTGCTGGGACCAATCTTATGTATTTTGTTCATAAACGACCTGGAGGATGGGGTAAATAGTTCAGTCTCTGTATTTGCAGATGATACTAAGCTAAGCAGGGCAATAACTTCTCCGCAGGAGGTGGAAACCTTGCAAAAAGATTTGAACAAATTAATGGGGTGGGCAACTACATGGCAAACGCGGTTTAATGTATAAAAATGTAAAATAATGCATTTGGGTGGCAAAAATATGAATGCAATCTATATACTGGGGGGAGAACCTTTGGGGGAATCTAGGATGGAAAAGGACCTGGGGGTCCTAGTAGATGATAGGCTCAGCAATGGCATGCAACGCCAAGCTGCTGCTAACAAAGCAAACAGAATATTGGCATGCATTAAAAAGGGGATCAACTCCAGAGATAAAACGATAACTCTACAAGACTATGGTCTGGCCGCACCTGGAGTATGCTGTCCAGTTCTGGGCACCAGTCCTCAGGAAGGATGTACTGGAAATGGAGCGAGTACAAAGAAGGGCAACAAAGCTAATAAAGGGTCTGGAGGATTTTTAGGTATAAGGAAAGGTTGCGAGCACTGAACTTAATCTCTCTGGAGAAGAGACGCTTGAGAGGGGATATGATTTCAATTTATAAATACCATACTGGTGACCCCACAATAGGGATAAAACTTTTTCAAGGAAGGGAGTTTAACAAGACACATGGCCACTCATTAAAATTAGAAGAAAAGAGGTTTAACCTTAAACGACATAGAGGGTCCTTTACTGCAAGAGCGGCAGAGATGTGGAATTCCCTTCCACAGGCAGTGGTCTCAGCGGGGAGCATCAATAGTTTCAAAAAACTATTAGATAAGCACCTGAACGACTGCAACATACAGGGATATACAATGTAATACTGACATATAATCACACACATAGGTTGGACTTGATGCACTTGTGTCTTTTTTCAACCTCACCTACTATGTAACTATGTAACACTGATTTTACATGTATTTTATACATGTTTTTTTCCATTCAATAGATTTTTATTGGGTTTTGAACAAATTATGCACTGACGTAACAAGGATGCATCAGGTATAGCAACCATTTAGCGTCAAAAGATGTCAGTTAACATACAGAGTAAGATCATAAGAACTGAAGATGGAATAAAGTAAAACAAACAAACAAATATTGGTACGTTTCTTGTTTCTTTAGGTCACCTGTGGAGATATAAATACCATATCATACTGATCCAAATATGTGTGTGAGTTACCTGAGTAACTTCTCCCACTTTGTATTCTATACATATGCTGTACTTAGTTGTTACTAAGTGTGGGGTTTATACCATTTGGTCCACGGAGCCCACAATTGCTGTTCCCCAAAGGTATTGGGTTTTATTTGTTGTGATCAGGAGTTTGTATGTTGTGTGTTTGGATCAATGTAGTGATGATGGAGGGGTAACCGTTTTCCATACTCTGGTCAGTGATAGTCTAGCTGCCATACCTGTTTTGTTTTTAATTGTATGTCCATTCCAATAAATACTGCACTATGAGGCATATTTTTGTTTAATGTCTTTGGTATTTGGGGACATATGAATGGAGCTCTACCCTGTTAAAGTGATGTGTATTCTTCTTTTCTGATACACCTGCATTTTCCTAGATAGGGGAGAGGACACACCAACTCCACAGGATTGGCGGAATTCATGCATGTTTGCTACACTTAATTGTGTAGCCAATAAATCCGGTAAGCCTTCAATCCTTATATTAGCTGAACATTCTTGCACCTACTAATTGGTACACTGGATGATTTGTGATTTTTTTCTAATAAAGGACTATTTTTATTTACATTATTTCCTTTTTTTTACAGTATATAGATTAGAATAGAGAACCTGATAATTTTTTTTTTTTATTATGCCCTGTACACACGATCGGACATTGATCAGATATTCCGACAACAAAATCCATGGATTTTTTCCGACGGATGTTGGCTTAAACTTGATTTGCATACACACGGTCGCACAAAGTTGTTGGAAAATCCGATCGTTCCGAACACGGTGACGTAAAACACATACGTCGGGACTATAAACGGGGCAATAGCCAATAGCTTTTGTCTCTTAATTTATTCTGAGACAAATATTTTTTAACCCCTTTACAACAGCAATTCACATATGTGAGGTGGCAGGGCAGATGGGCCTTAATTTTGTTCAAACCTCTATTTTTCCCATAAAGTGCAGCTTTTAGTACAATACATTACAGAATGGTTTTGTAGCTCCATTTTGTACTTAACCAAAAACAAAGAGTGAGTGTGCCATCTTATATTCTGCCAACTTCTGCCTCCCTAACGATCACAATCTTCTGACCACAACACAGTGTAACCTTTGACTCTGTGCTTGTATTTACTGCGGGGGTGTCCCATGTACTTCTCCTTGCTTACAAACTGTTATGAAAAGAAAATTGTATTTTGGGTCAGAAGGGGTAGTTATTGAAAGGCCTGCCGTAGGTGATGTAACTACAGATTTCTGAAAATCTTTGTCGAAAACAAACCCTCCACATTCGCCTTGAGTTTTGACTAATGCCGCGTACACACGGTTGGACTTTTCGGCTACAAAAGTCTGACAGCCCGTCCGACAGACTTTCGACGGACTTTTGGCGGACTTGCGTGGACTTTCTAATGGACGGACTTGCCTACATACGATCACACAAAAGTCTGACAGCCTAGTACGCGGTGACGTACACCAAGTCTGACGAGACTATAAAACGGAAGTTTAATAGCCCGTACAACACCCTTTAGGCTCCTTCTGCTAATCTCGTGTTTATCTTGTGTTAGTAGAAGTTTGGTGAGAGACGATTCGCGCTTGTGAGACTCGTATTTTTCAGTTCATTTTAACTGTTGTTCGGTCTGTGCTTGTGAGGTTTGTATCTGCTTTTCAGTGCGTTTGGTCAGTTGGCATTGAGCAATCTTTGTTTTATTGTCCACTCGTTGCTGATTTTCAGGTTGCTCTTCACAGGCCTTGCTGTTCTTCAGTGTGTTCTGTTAAGTGCGTTCTGACCAGCCGACCATTTTGAAGCCATGTTACCTGTACATACTCGTCGTAGAGCTCCTGCATTGTATGTGCTTGGTGCTGTAGTTCATTCTTCAAGCCCAAGACCAGTCCATGAACAGGGCGAGGAGGAGTTCATGAACGAAGAATTGGTTGCTCCAGCGTGACCAATTCTGTCACATGTGATTGCTCCGTGAGATCTGTGAGAATAATCCTGAGGATTTCAGGAAATTTCTCTGGGTGACGGACCCCGTTTTTGACCATTTGGTGGCTTTGCTCACCCCTTATATCAGCAGGCAGGATACCTGCATGAGGCAAGCCATCACTCCGGAGCAGAGGCTAGTCGCCACGTTGCGGTACTTGGCGACAGGGAGAAGCCTGCAGGACCTTAAGTTCTCGACAGGCATCTCCCCCCAGGCTCTGAGGATCATTATCCCAGAGAGCTGTTCTGCCATCATTCAGGTCCTGCAGAAGAAGTATTTTAAGGTAAGAATTTTATCCTTTATTAGCATCACATGTTATTTTATTTAATGTTTGATAATGTAATGTATTTCTTAACTCAAACACTACTTACCATCATTGCAATATAGTGTGAATGTCCCCTTTTTGTCCTCATGCATGCTGTAATTTTTTCCTTGTCAAAATAGTTTTATTGAGTACGGAGATTATGTACAGGTAACATTGAATAATAACATACATTCAATATAAGGAAGCTAATTTACAATTAAAGAATAGTTAATTCAATAATAATATCGTAAAACAAGACAATATATTCTAACACAAGGCAATATATTTTAAAAGGAAATAAAGAAATAGGAGAGAAAGAGAACTTTGGAGTCCTTGTCCATTTCAATAGAATAGAATTAAAGGAGTTATGTAAGTTCTGCTACATTGTTTGCCTTGTTTTATTTTTATTTCTAGACAGTAATTGAGATTATTATTTGAATATCAATTAGAGCTTCAATATCATAGACTAATATAGTATAAGGAAAAGAAAGGAAAGAAAGTATAGTAGGAAGGGGAGAAGAGAAGAAGGTTAAGGGAAAGAATCCGCGAGGTCAGGCCGAAAGTCACCACAACAACTAGGGCTGAAATATAGCCTTGTCTTGTTATCACAACTACCATGGCAGTAGAGCACTCTTGTCTAGGGTTGGCATGGAATATGTAATCCAAGGCTGCCATATTACCTCAAATCTGGGGATCGTGTCCAATTCTATAGCTATCATCTTGGCATGAGTCATATAGTAATTCATTTTAGCTTTTGCTTCATTTATATCTAATGTTGGTGATTTCCAAGATTTTGCTAAAGTCTGTTTAGCTGCTGTGAAAAGATATACCAACAATTTGAATTGGGTATGCGTTATGAATTCAGGTTTTAAGTTGAGAAGGGCCATTGCTGGATCGAAAGGGATTGTTTTCCCAATAAGGTTAGTTGCAGTGTTAAAAATTCCCCTGCAGAATATTTGAGCTAATGGACACGACCACCAGATATGAAGGTATGTGCCAGGGTCCAAACAATCCCTAAAACATTGCACCGAATAATTTTGCACATATTTTGCAACTCTAGTAGGTACTAGATGCCAGCGTGTTAAAACGTTATAATTAGCCTCAACAGCCAATATATTAGGGGAAGCTGTTTTTCTTGCTGACCATATTTGTTTCCAATCTGAATTATCAAAAGTACGCTCAAGGTCCTCTTCCCATTTCTGGACATAGGATAATTTGTCTTTACTGGAATGAACCAGCAGGTGAGAATATATAGTAGAGATTGTGCCTCTAGCATGCGGATCTTTTTTACAAACTTCTTCGAAACTAGTCATATGTGTTAATGGGGATGTGGTAGACATTAAGGGTGCGAAGAAATTTTTAATTTGGAAGTATCTAAATAATTCCGACTGCGGTAGACCATATCTCTCACAAAGGGTTGAAAAAGGGATGAATGATGAGGAATGTACAAATTTATACATACACAGTACGTCTCTAGATACTCATTCTTTAAAGGAATTAGGGAATATCCATGCTGGATAGAAAGCAGGATTTTTATAGAATGACAACATCGGGTTATGAGATGATTGTAAATGGTTATTCTTTTTTAATCTATCCCAAAGGGAAATGTAGTGTTTAGTAATTGGATTATTTAGGTCTATGCGATCTTTTGGAGTGATCCATAGTAAGTTTGATATTGGAATAGGATCGCATTCTGTGGCTTCAATATGTACCCATAACGGGGTCTCCTGATACGCATGATATTTAGCCAGGCTTGCTATGTGTGCAGCCCTATAGTAATAAGCAAAATTAGGGCAACCTAGGCCTCCGTTTAATTTTGGGAGATATAGTGTATGTAGCTGTATGTGTGGTTTGGAGGAACCCCATATGTATGACGATGTTTTCCTTTGTAATATTCTTAGGTGATAAGCTGGAATAGGAATTGGTAATACTCTGAATAAGTACAGTAATTTCGGTAGTATTGTCATTTTTACCGCGTTGATTCTTCCGAACCACGATAATGGAAGATGAGACCATGATTTCATTAAGTTTGATAATTGTTTTAAAACTGGAGGGTAATTAACTGAAAATAGATCTGCTAATGATGCTGTAAGATGTATGCCTAAGTATGGGATTGATTTGTTCGACCATGTGAAAGGAAGACTAATTTTAGCTGAAGTCAGTTCAATGTTAGAAAGAGATATGTTCAATGCTAAACATTTTTTAGGGTTTATGTATAAACCAGAAATGTTAGCAAATTTATTGAGAATTGGGATTAGGTTTGGGCCTGACACTTGTGGAGATGAAAGAAATAGGAGGATATCGTCTGCAAACAAACAGAGCTTATGTTGAAATCCTCCCATTTCTATCCCTGTTATAGTGGGGTCAGATCGAATTACTAGTGCAAGTGGTTCTATTAGAAGGGCGAATATCAATGGGGATAGGGGATATCCTTGTCTTGTGCCTCTCTCAATGTTGAAGAAGTCAGATTTATAACCTGCGTATTTGACATACGCTTTAGGTTTGTTATATAGAGCCGTAATCCAATTTATAAAATTTGGACCGAATCCCCATTTCTGCAAGGTATAGTTCAAGTAAGGCCATGCAATAGAATCGAAAGCTTTCTTTATGTCAAGTGAGAGAAAGCAAACAGGTATGTGACGTTTTTATAGCTATGTGTGCCAAGAGGGTTGCTCTTCGTACATTGTCACCTGCCTGTTGGGAGGGCATGAAGCCTACTTGGTCACGATGTACGAGGGTACCAATGATCATATTAAGGCAGGCTGCTAAAATTTTGGCCAACACTTTAATGTCCATGTTCAACATGGATATGGGGCGATAATTTGTACAGAGTATCAACTGAGTGTGGTTTAGGAATCATGCAGATGATTGCCAATAATGATTCTTGTATAAAGGATTTATTATTTAATAGGTCATTAAACGCTTCAACAAGCATGGGTGAGATAATGTCTGTAAAAGTTTGATAATAAAGGGCTGTGAATCCGTCTGGTCCCGGCCTTTTATTTATTTTTAATGTTTTAATAGCCTCTGCTACTTCATCGCTAGTTATGGGTTTTTCTATTGACAATTTTTGGGATTCAGTCATTTTGGGTAGGTTGATACGTGAAAAAAGGTGTTAGCTTCCTCAATGTTAGTTTTATTTGTCTCTGTGTATATAGTTTTCAAATGAGAGCTAAATTTCTGTACGATTTTAAGAGGATTACTGGTGTATACGTTGTCTGCTATTTTGAGTCTAATAGGTTTATAAGATTTGTTGATAGACTTTAATGCCCTTGCCATGAGAGTACTTGGTTTATTGGAATTCTTATAAAACATATGCTTAGTTTTCCTGAGGGATTTGTCAGCAGATTCAGTTAAGAAAAGATTATATTCTAGGCGGGCTTTCTCTAAGCGAATTTTCCCTTTCTGGTTAGGATTGTTTTGAAAAGCTACGAATGATGCATTAAATTCTGTTTCTAATTGTCTAGCCAATTTTACACAATCCCGTTTGAGTATACCTGCTTGCTGCTGAAGTATTCCTCTCAGAACTGGTTTGTGTGCCTCCCAAATTGTGAGTGAGGAGATTTCGTCACTTTTGTTATGTTCTAAGTAGTCATTTAGAGCCTGTTGGATTGTTAAACAGTGGGAGGGGTGTTTAAGTAGCACATCTGGAAGATACCATGAAGGGTCATGCCCCTTGGGTATAGTAGAAGCATGCTGTAATTTTTTCATGTTCTTTTTTGTCCTGCATGTATATTTGCCTTCACTAACCTCCCCAGCATGCAATGCTGGGCACATATCCACCTAGTCTACTCACTTTGAATGTATTTTGTCAGCTGCATTGTAGTTTTTTTCCCCTAAACCCCTTCCAAATATTGTGTGTGTCATTAACTCAATTTCCAATCCCCCCCCTAAACCCCATCCAAATAGTGTGTGTGTCAATAACTCAATTTCCAATTCCCCCCCCCTAAACTCCATCAAATAGTGTGTGTGTCATTAACTCAATTTCCAATCCGCTCCCCCCCTAAACTCCATACAAATAGTGTGTGTGTCATTAACTGAATTTCCAATCCCCCCCTAAACTCCATCCAAATAGTGTGTGTCATTAACTCAATTTCCAATCCCCCCCTAAACTCCATCCAAATAGTGTGTGTCATTAACTCAATTTCCAATCCCCCCCCCTAAACTCCTTCCAAATAGAGTGTGTGTCATTAACTCAATTTCCAATCCCCTCCCCCCCCCACACTCCATCCAAATAGTGTGTGTCATTAACTACATTTCCAATCCCTTCCCCCCTAAACTCCATCCAAATAGTGTGTGTGTCATTAACTCAATTTCCAATCCCCCCCCCCCCTAAACTCCATCCAATTAGTGTGTGTCATTAACTCAATTTCCAATCCCCCCCGCCGAAACTCCATCCAAATAGTGTGTGTGTCATTAACGCGATTTCCAATCCCCTCCCCCCTAACAATTTGCTATAATGTTCTGTGGTGTTGATTTTAAATAAGCAAATATATGTAACACTTTGCAAAATGCATTTGCACTCTGCAAGTGCATTTGCTCCAGGGCTTTAGTAAATGAGCAGAAGCTCTGCTGATTTCCATCATCCAATCATGTGCAAGCCACAAAGTTATTGGATTAATTGCCCTTGCATGTGATTGGGTACTCCTTGCAACATGAAGCCTTTTTACCTTACCTCATTTACTAAGCTGTGGAGCAACTGCACTTGCAGAGTGCAACAACTGCACTTTCAAACTGCACAGTCTTTGTAGCCTTTAGTCAATCAAACCCTGTGTGTCCTTAAACTTAATTTCTAATTTCACCACCCCCTAAAATGTAACAATGTGCCATCAGAGGGGGTGAGCAATCTGATAAGTGTGCCTTGCCATATTATTTATTCAAGAAGATTTCAAATTTTTAATGTTATACTGATGCTGGGCAATATTGTTTTAATAAGTGTAATGTTCTTGCAATGTTCTTTTCAAAATTACAGATTTTTGGTTTCTTGTTTGATTCCCCAGTTTCCTTCAATGCCACAGGAATAGCAGACTGTGGCATCCCATTTTGCCACCCGTTGGGACTTTCCCAACTGTGGAGGGGCTATAGATGGGAAACATGTCCACATCGTGCCACCACCCCCTTCGGGGTCATACTATTTTAATTATAAGGGTTTCCATAGTATTGTCTTAATGGCGGTGGTGTCGGCACAATATGACTTTCTGTATGTGGACGTGGGGAAGAATGGCCGGATGTCGGATGGAGGAGTATTTGCCCAGATGGAGTTCTACCAGCGTCTCCAGAGTGGTGGCCTGGGATTGCCACCTGATGCGGATAACGTGGAAGGACTCCCCTTTGTCTTCATAGCAGATGAAGCCTTTGCTCTGAGCAAGCACCTCATGAGGCCATTCCCCCAAAGGACCCTCACCCCGGAGAGGAGGGTTTTTAATTTCCGGCTGGCCAGAGCGAGAAGAGTTGTTGAAAATGCTTTTGGGATTCTGGCCAGCCGGTTCCGCCTGTTTCAGACATCGATAAACCTTGCGAAATACAAACTTAATTACATCATTTTAGCGTGCTGCATCCTGCACAACTTTTTGAACAAACATTCCCCAAATTATATTTTGCCACTTGGGCCTGAGGCCGGACTTATTATTAGTGACAATCTGACAGGCCTGGATACTGTCCATACTGGCTTGGCCCCCCAAAGTGCCCGTCAAGTTTGTGAGATTATTTTATGGGTAGGGGGGTCATTGCAATGCCCCAGAATATTTAATTTGTCAAAATAAAAAATCTTGATCAAATCTTGAATTATATTTATTGCTTGCCTTTATTTTTGGCTTTCTCCTAGGTTATCGTAGAGCACTTGTAGTGCCAAGTGTATTTTCATTTATTAAATAAGCACCATTGTCACTGTAAGCAACTATTTTAACTTAAAACAAACTGATACTGAGCATTGAAATAAGAAACCACACATTTTGTTACTTACTACACAGATTTTTTAATATTCTGTGTACATTCACTTATGCGTTTGTAAACATTTTTGATAGTCTATATTTATAAATTATTAACAATAGAATTAGGTTCTTTTTTTTTACAATATTTTTTAGTTTTGTTTTAACAAACAGGCCTCTTTTTATTTTAATTTTTTTTTTTAAACAGCCCTCTATTTTTTTTTTTTTTTTTTTTTTAAACAGGCCTCTATTTTATTTTATTTTTTTTAAACAGGCCTCTATTTTATTTATTTATTTATTTATTTATTTTTAAAACAGGCCTCTATTTTTTTTTTAAACAGGCCTCTATTTTTTTTTTTTAAACAGGCCTCTATTTTTTTTTTTTTTAATTTGTTTTTTTTTGGAAAACAGGCATATAATTTTTACAAGAGATAAGAGAAGGCTCAGAATGGGGTCAGCAAACAAGGAAATGAAGAACATGATCAATGTTTTTTTGGTTGAAAAAGGGCATTTAGATTCTCCCCAAAACATCGATCATGTTCTTCATTTCCTGCTGCATACGATCCAGCCGATTCCGCATTAAATCAATCTCCCCATTCCAGGCCATTATCTCACCAATTAGTCGTTGTGCACTGTCTGTGCTAAAATGTTCACCCAGACCTAAAATTGAATGAAAAAAAGATGTGTTTAGAAATATGCAGCCATACATAGATTACCTTACCATAAGCTGGTGTCTCAGACACTGACCTGGTGGGGTGCTCATGTCGCATACTTCCGAAACATCCTCGGGGGTGGCGCTGTTGCTTGATTCAAGCACAACCAGATCACCTAAAATAGAGTATAAAATGTTATTTAAAAAATATGCAGCCATACATAGATTACCGTAAGCTGGTGTGTCAGACAGTCACCTGGTGGGGTGCCCGTGTCGGCCACCTCTCCTTCCTCCACATCCTCAGTGGGGCTTGGGCTAATTTCCCAATTATGGTTATAGTGTTGCGGTTGGGGGGGACTGGGTTCATCTTGTCTTTTCTCCCCTATGTGAATGAATCAAAAAATATACTTAGCACACAGATATTTTAGTACATAGTAATCTTAAAACATTGTAGTGAAGTGGTGTACAAATTGTCTGTTTTTTTGTAGAGTTCCTAGTTTAATACATTTTTCAAATTTCTAAACACATATCTATCTATCTATCTATCTATCTATCTATCTATCTATCTATCTATCTATCTATCTATCTATCTATCTATATCTATATCTATCTATATCTATCTATATCTATCTATCTACATAGATATAGATATATATATATATATATACACTACCGTTCAAAAGTTTGGGGTCACCCAAACAATTTTGTGTTTTCCATGAAAAGTCACACTTATTCACCACCATACGTTGTGAAATGAATAGAAAATAGAGTCAAGACATTGACAAGGTTAGAAATAATGATTTGTATTTGAAATAACATTGTTTTTACATCAAACTTTGCTTTCATCAAAGAATCCTCCTTTTGCAGCAATTACAGCATTGCACACCTTTGGCATTCTAGCTGTTAATTTATTGAGGTAAGCTGGAGAAATTGCACCCCACGCTTCTAGAAGCAGCTCCCACAAGTTGGATTGGTTGGATGGGCACTTCTGGCGTACCATACGGTCAAGCTGCTCCCACAACAGCTCAATGGGGTTCAGATCTGGTGACTGTGCTGGCCACTCCATTACCGATAGAATACCAGCTGCCTGCTTCTGCTGTAAATAGTTCTTGCACAATTTGGAGGTGTGTTTAGGGTCATTGTCCTGTTGTAGGATGAAATTGGCTCCAATCAAGCGCTGTCCACTGGGTATGGCATGGCGTTGCAAAATGGAGTGATAGCCTTCCTTATTCAGAATCCCTTTTACCCTGTACAAAGCTCCCACCTTACCAGCACCAAAGCAACCCCAGACCATCACATTACCTCCACCATGCTTAACAGATGGCGTCAGGCATTCTTCCAGCATCTTTTCATTTGTTCTGCGTCTCACAAACGTTCTTCTTTGTGATCCAAACACCTCAAACTTGGATTCATCCGTCCACAACACTTTTTTCCAGTCTTCCTCTGTCCAATGTCTGTGTTCTTTTGCCCATCTTAATCTTTTTCTTTTATTGGCCAGTCTCAGATATGGCTTTTTCTTTGCCACTCTGCCCTGAAGCCCAAAATCCCGCAGCCGCCTCTTCACTGTAGATGTTGACACTGGTGTTTTGCGGGTACTATTTAATGAAGATGCCAGTTGGGGACCTGTGAGGCGTCTGTTTCTCAAACTAGAGACTCTAATGTGCTTATCTTCTTGCTTAGTTGTGCAACGCGGCCTCCCACTTCTTTTTCTACTCTGGTTAGAGCCTGTTCGTGCTGTCCTCTGAAGGGAGTAGTACACATCATTGTAGGAAATCTTCAATTTCTTTGCAATTTCTCGCATGGAATAGCCTTCATTTCTAAGAACAAGAATAGACTGTCGAGTTTCAGATGAAAGTTCTCTTTTTCTGGCCATTTTGAGCGTTTAATTGACCCCACAAATGTGATGCTCCAGAAACTCAATCTGCTCACAGGAAGGTCAGTTTTGTAGCTTCTGGAAGGAGCTAGACTGTTTTTAGATGTGTGAACATGATTGCACAAGGGTTTGCTAATCATCAATTAGCCTTCTGAGCCAATGAGCAAACACATTGTACCATTAGAACACTGGAGTGATAGTTGCTGGAAATGGGCCTCTATACACCTATGTAGATATTGCACCAAAAACTAGACATTTGCAGTTAGAATAGTCATTTACCACATTAGCAATATATAGAGTATATTTGTTTAAAGTTAGGACTAGTTTAAAGTTAGCTTCATTTAAAAGTACAGTGCTTTTCCTTCAAAAATAAGGACATTTCAATGTGACCCCAAACTTTTGAACGGTAGTGTATATATATATATATATATATATATATATATATATATATATATATATATATAGATATATATAGATATATATATAGATATATATATAGATATATATCTATTTATATATATAGATCTATTTATGTATTTATATATATAGATCTATATATATATATATATATATATATATATATATATATATATATATATATATGTATATATATATATATATATGTATATATATATATATATATATATATATATATATGTATATATATATATATATGTATATATATATATATATATATATATATATATATATGTATATATATATATATATGTATATATATATATATATATATATATATATATATATATATATATATATATATATATATATATATATATATATATATATATATATATATATATATATATATATATATATATGTATAGATATAGATATATATATGTATAGATATAGATATAGATCTAGATCTATATCTATATCTATATCTATGTAGATAGATAGATAGATAGATAGATAGATAGATAGATAGATAGATAGATAGACCTATTTATATATCTATATCTACTTATATTTTTATAGAGAGAGAGAGAGAGAGAGAGAGAGAGAGAGAGAGAGAGAGAGAGAGAGAGAGAGAGAGAGAGAGAGATCTATATATATCTATATAGATATATATAGAGAGAGATCTATATATATATAGATATATAGATATATATAGAGAGAGAGATATAAAATATAGATAGATACATTAATAAAAAGATATAGGTCTGTATATATGTAACGAGGTTTATTAAGATTGTTTCAAACGATATAAACTCGTACATTAAAGAAAAGCACATTGAGCAGTATACAAGGTAATAAACAGAATATGAACACACGACAATTACTTACTTTTTTTCAGGACTTTACAGATCCACCTGTACTGATCCGGCTCCCGGAGTTTGAGGTCGGACCATCTTTTCCTAATCTGATCTTTTGAGCGCTGTACCCTAAAAGAAAGATGTAATGTCTTCACCACCTTCGCCATTATTTTTGCTTTTCTAAAATTAGGCCGGGCGTACGGTCCATACTTCCCATCATAGACACTTTTTTCTCAGAATTGTCACCATTTCCACCATCTCTTTAAAGGACATATTGGAGGCCTTAAATCTCTGCTACCTAGATCGGGACGTTCCCGCCTCCAGTCTTTTGTCGCTACCTGAGGTAGTACACACCTGATGTGTCTCCGCCATTGTTCACCCCACTACGCACCGTAGAAAGAATGGGCGGAGAATATTTGTTAAACTAGAACGTCAGAGGCGGGCGACGCAGGCGGAGTTTCACACATGCGCAGTGTATAAAGAGAGGTATTACGCATGTGTTGTATGTACGTTTTGTGCATAGAGACAAGGGGCAGAGAATCTTCGTTAAACTAGAACGTCAGGGGTGGGCGACGCAGGCGGAGTTTCACACATGCGCAGGGTATAAAGAGAGGTATTACGCATGTGCCGTACGTACGTTTTGTGCTTAGAGACAAGGGCCAGAGAATATGCGTAAAGAAAAAGAATGTTAGGGGAGGGCAAAGCAGGTGGAGTTTTACACATGCCCAGTGTATAAAACGTTATTACGTATTGTGTCGTACGTAGGTTCTGTGCGTAGTTGATAGTGGACCGGGATGCTAGAAAACTGAGGTAATTTTCCATTTTGAAATTTTGTAAAAACTTTGTAGCAAGCAGCCTATATGGCTTGACAGATTGAAGAGGCCTATGTTGGGATAAGATGATGAGGGTTTAGCAGAAACATAAGTGTTTTTTGTCTTGTGTCTTTATCTTTTACAGAAATTATGAATGCTAAATTTAAGGAGCCTGAATTTCTGACAGCTTTTATCGATCAATACAGAGAGATGAGGAATCTGTGGGAGGTAAAACACCCTCAATATTATCTTAAACATGTAAGGAAGTCAACGCTGGAAAGACTTCTGACATTTGTCCAGACGTACATCCCAGAAGCAACGATGGAGATGTTGTTATCGAAAATTGGGATGTTGAGGAACATGTATAAGAGGGAGCATAACAAGATCCAGAATTCCCTGAGATCAGGAGCATCAGCAGATGATATATATGTACCCAGGCTGTGGTACTACAATAAACTATGTTTTCTTGATGACCAGACTGAAGCCAGGGCATCACTTTCAACCCTTCCCTCCACCCTTCCATGCACTCTTCCATTCACCCTTCCCTCCACCCCAGCAGAGGCTGATGAGGACCAAGCTGGGTCTTCCATCCTGGAAGAACCGGATGTGACCATCTGGAGTCCGGTAAATTTTTTTCAAACATATTTACTGTCCTAATATTAATGATGTTAACTAGATGTTAGAATTTATTAAAATAATTTTTGCCTAAAAATGATGTATACATATCAATTGACAGTAGTGGCCAAATATGTTTGTCACCTGCTTAAAAAAATTATGGTGTCTGATTTCTAGACTCTTTTAGTAATAGATGTCTTAGCATTGAATTTTCAAGTCATGAGAAGAAAATTGTGTGTCATTGATGAACCAAAAACAAACAACTAAAACTGTCCTTTTTTTATACACAGGATGAGGTCAGCCAGGAGGAAAGTGTGGAAAGTGGCAGGCAGGAGGAGGCCGGGCCCAGGGACAGCCAGGAGAAGGCCGGGCCCAGGGACAGCCAGGAGGAGGCTGGACCCAGTGTCATCCTGGAGGAGGCTGGACCCAGTGTCATCCTGGAGGAGGCTGGACCCAGTGTCAGGCAGGAGGTGGCTGGGCCCAGTAGGAGCCTGACCCAATCCCAAGTGGCTCCCCTCCGCCTTCCTACAAAAAGGGCCAGGAAGGGGAAGGTGACACAGGAGGCATCCCTTCGCCTCATGCGAGAGGCCACCAATTTTTTGAAGATCCCCCCGAAGCTGAAGAGGCATATGGGTGCTATTTAGCCAGCAGGCTGCTTCAAATGGAGTGGGGCCAACGGCTCATTTGTGAAAAACTTTTTGCAGAAATGATACACAAGGGGCTGAACGGCGAGCTAACTGCCAACACACAAATAAATGAGGCAGCCCCCCTCCTCCTCCTCCTCCTCCTCCTGCCACAACTCAACCACCAGAGCCACAGCCTCCAAGGAAGGCTGCAGGGAAGGGTGCAGGGCAGCGGCAGCATGGAGGGAAGGCTGCAGGGAAGAGAAGAAAGTGATGACCTGGGTTCAGTCTGGTCTGACAGAAGACGCAGGCTGTTGTAGTACCACAGTCTGGGGACATCTATATCATCTGCTGCTGCTGTTGATCTCTGGGATTCCTGGACCAGATTTTGCTCCCTCTTATATGGACTCCTCAAGATCCCAATTTTCTTGTCCAGAGACTTTTTCCAGCGTTGACTTCCTCTTTATTTTCTTTTTACCATAAATAAATGGATATTTTAGTTTATGAAAAGACTTTATGTGTTTTAATTAACATCATTGATTTTTAGAGACAATGTCAAATTAACAAGGGACAACAATCTCCTTGAGGTTGCAAAAACACCCCAAAAAAAATATAATGTTCTAGTGGTAACTTAAAAAAAAAAATACATAACCAAAAAAGGTTCTTTTGTGTTAACTTTATATACAAAGAAAAAATCAAAAATAAATGGTTCTTTGTGGTAACTTAAACCAAACTAAATTAAAACAAAAAATAAATAAAAGAAAAATGTATTTGTGTTCAATTTAAGAACTACAAAAATCAAAATAAAAATGGTTCTTTGTGGTAACACAAAAAAAAAAATGATAAAGATAAAATAATTTCGACAATAATCATAAAAAAAGGATAAAATCTACAACAAAAGATGACTCCCCCAAAAATAAAAAGTGTAAAAATTAGTATTACAGTATGGAGATATGGCTTTTCCAAAAAATACTAAATCATTCATGAGATCAAATAGAAAAAGAATCCAGAAATCAGTTTGGGAGAACTCTGTGTGAATAGGAACAGCAAAACATCTTCGTTATTATAGCATTATTTTAAAGAAGACATTAAATGCGCTGCATTCAACAATCACAGAATTTGCAGCATGAGGAATGCGCTACCTACAATATGAACACTAGTTTTACTAGACCGAGTGCTTCCGTTTAGTTTTTGCTTCTGAGCATGCGTCGTTTTTTTGACGCCAAACTAGCATACAGACGACCAGATTTCAGGGTCCGGCGGAGTTACGACGTAAAGATTTGAAGCATGTTCCAAATCTAAAGTCCGTCAGATTTGCGGCTGGAAAAGTCAGCTGAAAGTCCGGGGAAGCCCACACACGATTGGATTGTCCGCCGGACTTAGTTCGTCGGCGTCCATCGGACTTTTGTAGCCGAAAAGTCCGACCGTGTGTACGCGGCATAAGGCTAATTTTGTTAATTCCTAGTTAAGAGAATTTTTAAAACTGCAAGAATCTCTCAATGATTTATCTTCATTTAGATTATCTATAGACTTAATTTGGAGGGTACCAAATCCAGCCTGTAGAGTAGAACCTAACCAAATCACTAAATTCTTATAAAAGGTTTAACACTTCATAGTCATTTTAAATCTTGTTTTAATCTCTTCAAGAATGCAGCTTTCAATAAAATAATACCTAGTGCTCCTGCCATGAAGATCTTTGTTTAAACACTTTCTGGTTTAGGGTAACAATTGTCTCCCAATTGTCTTGGTAGTTGTCACCCTGGGGGATATTTACTAAAACTGGTGCACACAGAATCTGGTGCAGCTGTGCATAGTAACCAATCAGCTTCAAACTGAAGCTTGTTCAATGATGCTTTGACAATAAAACCTGGAAGCTGATTGGCTATGCACAGCTGCACCAAATTCTGTGTGCACCCCCCATCACATACACCACTAGTGGTGACTACAAGTGGCTGTGCCAACAATCAATTGGTAAACTGGTCCAGGGGATTGATGTAATAGCAGGTGCTGTCCTGTATCTGGAAACTAAGCTTATAACTCATCAAAGTACACAATTTATTCTGTGATTTGTTGTATTATTAAAGCCAATACAAAATTGTTTCTCTTACAAAGCTAGGGGAAATTATTTAGAAATGAAATAGAGGCTTTTAAAAAACGAGAAAAAGAGAAAACAACATGACAAATGAAAAATATTTACATACAAATTGTAAAATGCTAAAAGAATGAGCAACAACACAACAAAAAAAGCTAATGAAAGAAAAGAAGAAAAGTTGGATGAAAACTCATTAGAGTTAACTAAGTTAAGGTGTTAAATAAGAACAAATGTTTTTAAATTACAATTTGCAGGTTTGCTAAAATTGTCATTATGTGTAGATTCAATTACAAAACTATGATTTGCACAAAAGTCTGTGAAAATGTTTGCAGTAATCTGTTGGTCCTTGGGGTACTGTAACTGGCTGCTCAGGGGGCGCCTGCTCCAGCTACACCCCATCCACAGCTCCTAAGGAATGATCCTTTCTTGCCTATGTATTGACCAAGCCCAGGCTGGCATTGTTCTTTCTTACTAACTTTTTAGTCCAGAAAATGAATTTTTCAGTGCTTATGTAGTAGAAACACTAAAACTGGAAAGTGCAAAATCTGGTGCAGCTCTGCATAGAAACCAATCAGCTTTCAGGTTTTATTGTCAAAGTTGAATTGAATAAGCTGAAGGTAGAAGCTGATTGGCTACCATGCACAGCTGCACCAGATTCCGAGTGCTCCAGTCATAGTGAATCTCCCACACTGTTCCAAATAAGTGTCTAAACATCTCAGCCTGGGTTCACACATGTGCGTTGCGAACTGAAGCTCCGGTTTCACTGAAAAGATAAAAATCAGTTGTTCAAAGGTTCCTCTGCATTTAAGCTGCGGATCAGTGAGCAGGGAGAGGGGGGAGAGGGGGGAGGTGTAGTGAGAAGAAGGATAGAATTCCTGTTCAGAACGGAATGCATTTCTGAATCAGATGCGTTCCCATAGAAGATAATGGGCTTGTAATTCGCACTGCAATGCCCAGAAAATGCACATGTTTTTTGTGCAATGCACATTGCGAATGCCATGCTCATAAGTGAACCAGATGCTTTCAAATGAATGCATTTTAAAATGTCCTGCGAATTGGATGCGGTATAAGCCGCATCTAATTTGCATAGGTGTGGACAGGGGATAAAAGTATGTAACTAGCCTGACATCCTATAACACGGAGCAGGTCATTAGCAGCAGGGGTAAGCTAAATGTACCTGGGTTTGGTGTTCACTGAACAGCTTGCAGTTTCTGATTGTTGACCTAATCCGCAATAAAGCCAAAAGCAGCTGAATCTTTAAAATCAATTTTCAAGATTACTTTTTCCAAGGGGTTGTCAGACAAATGGCATGGGGGGGACATGTGCAGCAGGTAATATGGGCACTTTGCAACACACTGTTGGGTAGGCCTCCAGATGCCCCCATAGAAATGGAGTGCTGCCACAGGGCATTGAGACCTAGAGGCTGTGACACTGATCCACCTAGGGATGTCGTATCCTGCCTTGTTAGCTTCACTCAGAAGGAGGACATTTTGCGCCATGCACGCAACCATGGGCATCTACAACATGATGGCCACCTCATTCAGATCTTTCAGGACCTTTCGGCCATCACATTGCAAAACAGAAGAGCATTGCACCCACTGCCTAATGCTTTAAGGGACAGGCACATTATGTATCATTGGAAATTCCCCTTCTGCCTGACAGCTACAGTGGGCAATCGCACAGCCTCCCTGCGCATACCATCCGAGCTCCTAGAGTTCTGTGACCCCTTAGGCATCCCAGTGGTACCCATTCCAGATTGTTTCAGCTCATTCATACAGCTAGACCCGTGGATCCCCATCCAGCAGGAAATGACCCCACGTTCAAGATGACACAGACAGAGACATCGCAGGTCTTTCTCCGACTCATCCCAGAGAGTGCCAGATGCTATGATTATGGAACGAGGCCCGAGAGCATCGCCAACATCCTCCCTGCGGAAAACTGACTGCTAATTTTGGATAAGAATACCTCATACAGTACCCGCCTAAGTAGCCTTTTTCCCGCTTGTTCACAACTTCATTGCTTGCACTTGCTCCCGCCTGGTTCACCAGACTGCGGTGAAGTTCTACTTCGAGTTCCAAAGCTCTCTACATCCTTCCTTTGTGTCACCTTATAATGGTGATGGTATGTAGTCTTAAAAAATTTGTGCTCTAAGCGCTTAATGACATAACTACATCTCTTACGACCAAGGACACAAGTTCTGTGCACCCACTAAGGATGCTATCCCCCTGTATGGGCTCCACACCCTCAGGCTTCTGTGAAAGACAGGCTTCTCTGCCACCTTTCCCATTTGTGAACAGATTGCTACAACACCCTGACCCTGGCTCCCTGAGGCCAATGGAGCTATTTAGGACTATCAGATCCGGGAGCCTTTTTCTTTTGTTTTGTGTTCTTCCTGTTCCCTTTTTTATCTTTTTAGGTCACTCCCGGTGGCTCCGAGATCATGAACGGATCTTATCACGGTGATGTATGGACATCTGGGGACAATGATAGCTGTTCGCCTTTCCTATATGCTACTCCCATGAAGTCAAGTTAATAAGTGCCCTGTTCATGCTAATCTTGTACAGGGATAGTAATGTCTTGTAGCATGCACTAAGCTGGGATATAGGCTAATTAGCTTCTTTGTTTAAATTAGAATCCCTGCAGAAAAGGTGTGCGATGTCCCATGTGGACCCTGAGTCAGTCACCCGGGCCTCTCCTAAAGCCGGAAGTCAACTCGCCACATTTGTTGGGCATTCTGAGGTTTCGGTGTCCCTAATTATTGACCCCCACGATCCTAGTTGGATAGAAGGGAATGCTAATGTGGAGGCCCTGTTGTCTGACCTGGGGACTGATTCTCGGGCTTATGCTTCTTAGTTTATTTCTCCTTGTTTGTAATGAAAATATGTGTGTAATTTTGCTGATGATTAATTTTAACTTCCATAGAGCTGTAGCCTGCACTGCTAGTTTCCATATCTGAATGTACTACTTTTGGTTATGGGGAACTTGCTCCTGTGTTAGCGCGAGGCCAATGGCCTTCGAACCCTAAGCACCTGATATGCTTAGCAGTGCAGGCTCCTAGGCAACCAGTGCCCTTTAGATGGTTTCCTACGAAACCCCCCTCTGTGATATCATAGCAGGGGTAGGGATTCGGAGGTGGAGCCCCCTCTTTCAGGAGGGGGCTCCCTCTGGCTTCTCTCTCTACTAGAATTACTGAAGCCTTTCCATCAAAGGTTCACTTGCTTGTTTGCTTGTTTGCAGCCTTGGTTGGTCTATGTTAGTAGGTGTCCAATTGTTAGACCTCTCTCCCACCTCAGAGTGGCAGGCTCCCCTTTGAACAGTTCCGGCACCCATGACCCCCCCTCCCCTCAGGACCCATCCTATTCCCCATTAGGTGGGCCAGCAGGTCTGCACGCACCTCTGGTAGTCAACCCAGGTAAAACTCTCATAACTATCCCTTCTCTCTCCCTGTAGCGGAGACAGGAACGCAGGTTAAGCCCTGGGGCCCAAGCTTGTAAGCCCCTCTCCTCCTCTTCCTTCCCTCCCCCTTTCCTTCCCCCCGAGTTTTTTTTTTCTTCCCCTCCTTTTTTCCTCCCTTACCTACACCACCCCAACTGCTCTCTCCAGGCTTAAAATAATTTGGCAGCGCGCACAGTACGCTCCAGGCTCTAGACACTAAGATATGATTATGGCACATAATCAGGGCATTCATCCATTTCCAGTCATAATCTAGCCTCTCTTAATACCCTAGTTGCTCAGTCTCTATGTTTATGGCCTCTTTATAAAAATAAAATTGGCCTGGCATCTCCCATTCCACCAGTGTCTTCTTTATGAGCGACCCCGTTTTTTTATAGGCCTTTACATTGGCCCATTCATTGGCCCAGGGATGTGGGGATGAGGCCCTTGTCCCTATCAACTTCAGGACAAGGTGCCTGGCCAAGAGGACATCCCTGGTAAGTCACCCTCCCAACATTCAGGGAATGGGACTTGGTATGGGAGGGGGTGCTTGCTGCCCTTTCCTTTCCTGTGCAGCCAAGCTGAATGCCTGGATATGCATCTGGTATGGCTTTTTAGGGGGACCTCATGCCATTCTTTATTTTTGCATGGGGTCCCCCTCAAAATCCTAACCAAACCCTCACCAAGGATTGGAATTAATTAGGGAATAATAGGGGGCTCTATTTCATTTTTTTTTTTTTTGCCTGGAGTCCCTCCAAAGAAAAATCCATGTGGATAAGGGTCTGGTATGGATATTTTTACAAACAGAACAAGGGCAGAATGTCACTTGTGGCAGTAAATCCTACATGTGCACTACTTCACATGCAGGTTTAAGGCAACCATGAAGAATGCTATTTAAAGGAATTGTGTATTTTTATTGTTAATTATATATAAAGGTGCAGCGCTAAATTTTTAAAAATGAAAAAATTGATACATCAGGTGAAAACCATGCTGAAACCAGAAAACTAAGGCAGTCAGTATGAAATAGTGCTAATAATGAAACAAATATAAATCACCCCAGTGACATTTATAATCCTATATAGGTAATAAGATAATTGAATAAACAATATGTGGCTAAAATTCCTCAAAAACGGCTCAGTGTAATTCACAGTAACAGTGTTCAAAGTCCAAAAACAAAAGAGAGTGACCAGTGAAGGTCTAATTGACACTGTGATGAAGAGGGAGTCCCTTGTTCCATAGAGCAAAACACCCAGGTGAATAGGTTGTCTCCTTACCAGTTGTGAAGACCAATAAGTTGGTCTCACCGAGCCCAGGGAGTTGTGGTCTCCCAAAAACCTTACAGGGACTCCAAGGCTATAACATCCGTATCATCAGCAAAAGGCTAGGAGGGACCAGGAGTTGTTCCATCTGTGGTCAGCAGTATTACTCACAGAGACTTTGGCAGCTATTCTTTTTCAAGTCCCAGTTTTCCTTGCATGGCTCCAAGCACTTTGAACATTGCTTGTGATTCTGGCACCAAATCAAAGAACCGTTGTTCATAGCCTGCCCTGGATGGAACACACAGCCGACATCTCCTGCATCCCTTTTGTTTTTGGACTTTGAACACTGTTACTGTGGATTACACTGATCCGTTTTTGAGGGCTTTTAGCCACATATTGTTTATTCAATTATCTGATTACCTATTTGGATTATAAATGTCACTGGGGTGATTTATATTTGTTTCATTATTAGCACTACTTCATACTGACTGCCTTAGTTTTCTGGTTTCAGCATGGTTTTCTCCTGATATATCAATTTTTCATTTTTAAAAATTTAGCGCTGCACCTTTATATATAATTTGTGATTTTGAGTTTTGTATTGTAGACTTTTGGTGCGGGTTGCTCATATTTTGTTTATTTATAATTTAATCAACAAGCACAATTTTTAGCGCAGCGTTTGGCCAATTTGGCCTTTATTCTTTGTATTTTTATTGTTGCCCTTTAAACTTTAGTAAGAGACCTACTCCCTATTGAAGACTTTTTTTTTCCCTTTGTATTAATACATGTCCCCTATGGCATTTGGGGTTTGGGCACTTTGTTTAGGGTTCGCTGATATTCGGCTGGGTTTGTGCATTCTCCCACAAATTGAACCCGGGCCAGTTCTCCCATCACTAATACTGTCCAACCACCATATAATGTTTGTGGCTATGGTGTACACTTTATTTCTTATTACAAGATAAAATCTGCTTTGTTACTCCATCTTACATTGTGGCCTTACCAAGCTCATACATACTGTCCAGCCACGGTATAATATTTGTAGGTACTATCTCTTAAATATTAAAGCTGCACCCCAGGCAGAATTTTTTTTCATTACTATAAATATAATTTTTTACATTTCAGATATTCATCCACATTTTTAAACACAGATCCTCCCCACTAAGAAATACCCTCTGGAAGCAGTCAAAAGAGGGGCTCTGCCCCTCATTGGCTGTTTAATGACAGGTGGCTGCTATGCCTGTTATTCCCCTATCCACTGGTCTTGTAACATCCCCTGTATAGTTAATTACATGACTTTAGTGAGAGGACCCAGGGGTCTCGGATTCTGACCAAACCACAATCATTGTATTATTTGATGTACTGAAGGCAAGTCAACATTAAATTATATTAAAGTAGGTGGGACAGAATAGGAGTCTAGACTGCCCACTATTATTGTGTCATTTGACCAGAAGTACCACTGCCCACTGGAACGGGTCACCAATCCTTATTCCAATCACTCTTACTGGATTGATCACCTGCCCTTAATCTGTATCTGCAACATATTGCCTCGTGTTCCCTGTAGTGCATAATTCATATTAAAATACAACAAGAATAACGGTGTATGTTCCAGCAGAACCATACAAAGGTAGTCACCTAATTAAACAGCCAACACTGGTAATCCTCAGCTACTGGTTGGTATAATAAACATTGCATTAGTAAAAAGTCATTGAAAGCATGATAATATAATGCTGCTTTTAATATGTGGTTTCAATGCAGGTGCACTTTATGATATAGATCAGAGTTTCTCACTCAGCAAGAGCTGCGCATTTCCTTAGAAAAGTTCAGTCTACTTTTTTTTTTTCTACAGAAGGCTTTTTTTTACAGAAGGCAAGGCCTTCTGTACATCAATGGATGCAATAACCAGCTCACTATCATTGTATCATTTGACCAGGAGTAGGGATGAGCTTCGAGTTCGAGTCGAACTCATGTTCGACTCGAACATTGGCTGTTCACAAGTTCGCCGAACAGCGAACAATTTGGGGTGTTCGCGGAAAATTCGAATGCCGCGGAACACCCTTTAAAAGTCTATGGGAGAAATCAAAAGTGCTAATTTTAAAGGCTAATATGCAAGTTATTGTCATAAAAAGTGTTTGGGGATTTGGGTCCTGCCCCAGGGGACATGGATTAATGCAAAAAAAAGTTTTAAAAACGGCCGTTTTTTCAGGAGCAGTGATTTTAATAATGCTTAAAGTCAAACAATAAAAGTGTAATATCCCTTTAAATTTCATACCTGGGGGGTGTCTATAGTATGCCTGTAAAGGGGCGCATGTTTACTGTGTTTAGAACAGTCTGACAGCAAAATGACATTTTGAAGGAAAAAACTCATTTAAAACTACCCGCGGCTATTGCATTGCCGACAATGCACATAGAAGTTCATTGATAAAAACGGCATGGGAATTCCCCAAAGGGGAACCCCGAACCAAAATTAAAAAAAAAAAAATGACGTGGGAGTCCTCCTAAATTCCATACCAGGCCCTTCAGGTCTGGTATGGATATTAAGGGGAACCCCGGCCAAAATTTTAAAAAAAAATTACGTGGGGTTCCCCCTAAATTCCATACCAGACCCTTCAGGTCTGGTATGGATTTTAAGGGGAACCCTGCGCCAAAAAAAAAAAAACGGCGTGGGGTCCCCCCAAGAATCCATACCAGACCCTTATCTGAGCACGCAACCTGGCAGGCTGCAGGAAAAGAGGGGGGGACGAGAGTGCGGCCCCCCCTCCTGAACCGTACCAGGCCACATGCCCTCAACATTGGGAGGGTGCTTTGGGATAGCCCCCCAAAACACCTTGTCCCCATGTTGATGAGGACAAGGGCCTCATCCCCACAAACCTGGCCGGTGGTTGTGGGGGTCTGTGGGTGGGGGGCTTATCGGAATCTGGAAGCCCCCTTTAACAAGGGGACCCCCAGATCCCGCCCCCCCCTGTGTGAAATGGTAAGGGGGTACTTACCCCTACCATTTCACTAAAAAACTGTCAAAAAATGTTAAAAATGACAAGAGACAGTTTTTGACAATTCCTTTATTTAAATGCTTCTTCTTTCTTCTATCTTCCTTCATCTTCTGGTTCTTCTGGTTCTTCTGGCTCTTCTGGTGCTTCCTCCGGCATTCTCGTCCAGCATCTCCTCCGCGGCATCTTCTATCTTCTTCTCCTCGGGCCGCTCCGCACCCATGGCATGGGGGGAGGCTCCCGCTCTTCTCTTCTTCTCTTCTTCTCTTCTTCTCTTCTTCTCTTCTTCATTTTCTTCTCCGGGCCGCTCCGCAACCCATGCTGGCATGGAGGGAGGCTCCTGCTGTGTGACGGCGCTCCTCGTCTGACAGTTCTTAAATAACAGGGGGCGGGGCCACCCGGTGACCCTGCCCCCCTCTGACGCACGGGACATGACGGGACTTCCCTGTGGCATTCCCCACGACGTCACAGGGAAGTCCTGTCAAGTCACCGTGCGTGTGGCCCCGCCCCCCATTATTTAAGAACTGTCAGACGTCACACAGCGGGAGCCTCCCTCCATGCCAGCATGGGTTGCGGAGCGGCCCGGAGAAGAAAATGAAGAAGAGAAGAAGAGAAGAAGAGAAGAAGAGAAGAGCGGGAGACTCCCCCCCATGCCATGGGTGCGGAGCGGCCCGAGGAGAAGAAGATAGAAGACGCCGCGGAGGAGATGCTGGACGAGAACGCCGGAGGAAGAATCAGAAGAGCCAGAAGAACCAGAAGATGAAGGAAGGTAGAAGAAAGAAGAAGCATTTAAATAAAGGAATTGTCAAAAACTGTCTCTTGTCATTTTTAACATTTTTGACAGTTTTTTAGTGAAATGGTAGGGGTAAGTACCCCCTTACCATTTCACACAGGGGGGGGGCGGGATCTGGGGGTCCCCTTGTTAAAGGGGGCTTCCAGATTCCGATAAGCCCCCCGCCCGCAGACCCCCACAACCACCGGCCAGGTTTGTGGGGATGAGGCCCTTGTCCTCATCAACATGGGGACAAGGTGTTTTGGGGGGCTACCCCAAAGCACCCTCTCAATGTTGAGGGCATGTGGCCTGGTACGGTTCAGGAGGGGGGGGCGCACTCTCGTCCCCCCTCTTTTCCTGCGGCCTGCCAGGTTGCATGCTCGGATAAGGGTCTGGTATGGATTTTTGGGGGGACCCCACGCCGTTTTTTTTTTTTTTGGCGCGGGGTTCCCCTTAAAATCCATACCAGACCTGAAGGGTCTGGTATGGAATTTAGGGGGAACACTACGTCATTTTTTTTTTTTAATTTTGGCCGGGGTTCCCCTTAATATCCATACCAGACCTGAAGGGCCTGGTATGGAATTTAGGAGGACTCCCACGTCGTTTTTTTTTTTTTTGGTTCGGGGTTCCCCTTTGGGGAATTCCCATGCCGTTTTTATCAATGAACTTCTATGTGTATTGTCGGCAATGCAATAGCCGCGGGTAGTTTTAAATTAGTTTTTTCCTTCAAAATGTCATTTTGCTGTCAGACTGTTCTAAACACAGGAAACATGCGCCCCTTTACAGACATACTATAGACACCCCCCAGGTACGAAATTTAAAGGGATATTACACTTTTCTTGTTTGACTTTAAGCATTATTAAAATCACTGCTCCTGAAAAAACAGCCGTTTTTAAAACTTTTTTTTGCATTGTTCCATATTCCCTGGGGCAGGACCCAGGTCCCCAAACACTTTTTATGACAATAACTTGCATATTAGCCTTTAAAATTAGCACTTTTGATTATTCATGTTCGTGTCCCATAGACTTTAACGGTGTTCGCGTGTTCGAGCAAACTTTTTTCCTGTTCGCATGTTCTGGTGCGAACCGAACAGGGGGGTGTTCGGCTCATCCCTAACCAGGAGTATCATCGGCCATCTGTCCCAATTTCTTCCCACATACATTGCCATTCACAACCCATTGCATAAAAAAAAATTGTTTCTACAAGCGGCACTGAACAGTGAGTGGAAGTGAAGGGCACACCTCCTCCGGGTGTTCAGCTGTAACTGCTCCTTTATCCTGGAAGCTATGATATGACAGAATTTAAAAATGTATATTTATCTTAAAAATGCATTTTAAAACATTGACATTTGGAACATTATTATTAATATCATACAGGATTAATATAGCGCAAACAGCTTTACAACATGAGAGCAGACAGTACAGATACAATACAATTCAATACAAGAGGAATCAGAGGGCCCTGCTCATTAGAGCTTACAATCTAGAAGGGAGGGTCAAGTGATAAAAAAGTAATAACTGTGGGGGGATGATCTGATGGAGAAAATAAAAGTACAGTTGTTAGGTAGAGGCAGAATAGGCTTCTCTGAAGAGAAGGGTTTTTCAGGGATCGTCTAAAGCAAACAGAGTAGGAAATAGTCGGACAGATTGGGGTAGGGCGTTCCATACAATAGGAGAGGCTTGGGAAAAGTCCTGGCAGCAAGCATGGGAGGAGGTGACAAGGGAACGGAACTAGAGAGCAGGAGTTCTTCGGAGGAGCGAAGAGAACGTTTTGGTTGGTATTTTAAGACAAAGTTAGTGATGTAGCTGGGGGCAGAGTTGTGGATGGCTTTGTAAGTTGTTGTTAGTATTTTGAATTTGAAATTTTTGGGTGAGTAGAAGCCAGTGGAGGGATTGACAGAGAGGGGTAGCAGACACTGAACGGTTGGTAAGGTGGATGAGTCAGGCTGCAGGGGGGATAGCCTATGTAAAGGTAATCCTGTGAGGAGGTAGTTGCAGTAGTCAAGGTGGGAGATGACCAGGGAGTGAACTAGCAGCTTTGAGGTGTCATTGGTTATAGGTAGTTTTCTGCATGTTGCGGCTTAACGCGGCCAGCTGCCGGAAAAAAGGCCAAGCGTGTCCCACAGCCACGTGCTGATGAGGATGCATCGTTTCCATGACCAGCACTGTTGCCTCTAGACACAGAGCCTGCTTGCCCTCTTTTATTGGCTTGTGACTGTCTGCCTCTCCTTGTTGGCCTTCCAGACATACTAATGGCCTGCAGTGAGATGTAGCTGCACTAAGCTGGGATATATATATATATATATATATATATATATATATATATATATATATATATACTGATACTGCAGCTAGCAAAATCAACTGCCTGCCTGTAGTATTATTAGTATGAGAACACCACCAATCTTCTACAGGTAGCTTTAGCTGAACACTGTGCAGAGGTCGCACTACACTAACTTGTAGCTTTAGATGTACACTGTGCAGAGGTCGCACTACACTAAATTGTAGCTTTAGCTGAACACTGTGCAGAGGACGCACTACACTAATGTTTAAATAATGTAGCTGCCTGCAGTAGAGATAGGATCAGGAAAACAACACCAACCTTCTACAGGTAGCTTTAGCTGAACACTGTGCAGAGGTTGCACTACACTAACATATAAATAATGTAGCTGCCTGCGGAAGTGATAGGATCAGGAAAACACCACCAACCTTCAACAGGTAGCTTTAGCTGAACACTGTGCAGAGGTCGCACAAACTAACTTGTAGCTTTAGCTGAACACTGTGCAGAGGTCGCACTACACTAACTTGTAGCTTTAGCTGAACACTGTGCAGAGGACGCACTACACTAACGTTTAAATAATGTAGCTGCCTGCGGTAGTGATAGGATCAGGAAAACACCACCAACCTTCTACAGGTAGTTTTAGCTGAACACTGTGCAGAGGTCGAAATACACTAACGTGTAAATAATGTAGCTGCCTGCGGTAGTGATAGGATCAGGAAAACACCACCAACCTTTTACAGGTAGCTTTAGTTGAACACTGTACAGAGGTTGCAATACACTAACGTATAAATAATGTAGCTGCCTGCGGTAGTGATAGGATCAGGAAAACACCACCACCCTTCTACAGGTAGCTTTAGCTGAACACTGTGCAGAGGTCGCACTACACTAACATATAAATAATGTAGCTGCCTGCGGAAGTGATAGGATCAGGAAAACACCACCAACCTTCAACAAGTAGCTTTAGCTGAACACTGTGCAGAGGACGCACTACACTAACGTTTAAATAATGTAGCTGCCTGCAGTAGTGATAGGATCAGGAAAACACCACCAACCATCTACAGGTAGCTTTAGCTGAACACTGTGCAGAGGTCACACTACAATAATGTGTAAATAATGTAGCTGCCTGCGGTAGTGATAGGATCAGGAAAACACCACCAACCTTCTACAGGTAGCTTTAGCTGAACACCGTGCAGAGGTCGCACTACACTAACTTGTAGCTTTAGCTGAACACTGTGCAGAGGTCGCAATACACTAACTTGTAGCTTTAAATAAACACTGTGCAGAGGTCGCACTACACTAAAAAATAATGTAGCTGCCTACGGTAGTGATAGGATCAGGAAAACACCACCAACCTTCTACAGGTAGCTTTAGCTGAACACTGTGCAGAGGTCGCACTACACTAATGTGTAAATAATGTAGGTGACTGCGGTAGTGATAGGATCAGGAAAACAACTCCAACCTTCTACAGGTAGCTTTAGCTGAACACTGTGCAGAGGTCGCACTACACTAACGTATAAATAATGTAGCTGCCTGCGGTAGTGATAGGATCAGGAAAACAACACCAACCTTCTACAGGTAGCTGTAGCTGAACACTGTGCAGAGGTTGCACTACACTAATTTGGAGCTTTAGCTGAACACTGTGCAGAGGTCGCACTACACTAACTTGTAGCTTTAGCTGAACACTGTGCAGAGGTCGCACTACACTAACTTGTAGCTTTAGCTGAACACTGTGCAGAGGTCGCACTACACTAACTTGTAGCTTTAGCTGAACATTGTGCAGAGGTCGCAATACACTAACTTGTAGCTTTAACTAAACACTGTCCAGAGGTCGCACAAACTAACTTGTAGCTTTAGCTGAACACTGTGCAGAGGTCGCACAAACTAACTTGTAGCTTTAGCTGAACACTGTGCAGAGGTCGCACTACACTAACGTGTAAATAATGTAGCTACCTGTGGTAGTGATAGGATAAGGAAAACAACACCAACCTTCTACAGGTAGCTTTAGCTGAACACTGTGCAGAGGACGCACTACACTAACGTTTAAATAATGTAGCTGCCTGCGGTAGTTATAGGATCAGGAAAATATCACCAACCTCCTACAGGTAGCTTTTGCTGAACACTGTTCAGAGGTTGCACTACACTAACGTGTAAATAATGTAGCTGCCTGTGGTAGTGATAGGATCAGGAAAACAACACCAACCTTCTACAGGTAGCTTTTTTTTTTTTTTTTTTAACAGAAAAGTTTTTATTTATAACAAATACAAAAATAATACAAAAGAAAACAAACAAAAGACGGTACATCATAAGTATATCTTAGCATTGTAATCTATCTAGAAAAAAGAAAATAATAGATCACAATTGATTGGTACGAATGCAGTTTGATGATGCTATAAAGATCTGTTCCGAAGTATAATGTGGAGCATGGTATTCTGGCCTGGCCCATATGCTGGTATAGAAAAGTGTCCAAATAGTCAACCATAAGATTGATGGGGAAGAATGGGAGGAGGAAAGGGGATTACATTAGACCTAGTTATGTTACTGTGTCTTCTCAGGCATATACTTGATTATGACAAGTCAATTAGGCTTGTTAGTTGGGTACACATGAACAGAAGGGCTTAGCATTCCTACAGGGTTTCTTTGGGGAGGTATATGGTCTCACCTATAGTTCCTGTGATTGATGTCTCAGTCATATTGGATAAGCGAGTGGTATCTCTATCATCTGTTTGTAAGGAGTATTTCAAGGCCTGGTTAGTCAACCCATACACCCATCAGTATCCTTATTTACTGAGCTATCTTCGTGGGTCGGTTCAAGCCGAAGGTGATCTAGCACGCCATTGATTCACCGTGGGAGGAGTCATCAGTTTCCATTGTTGGAGGAGGGCTTTTCTGGCATAGAAGCATAAGTAAAATAGTAGTAATTTATCATATGTGGAGTGAGTTATCAATTCAGTAATTCCCAAGATAAGAATCTTAGGATCCAGGGGCACAGAAAGATCGGTGACAGAGTTAATTTCCTCGACCACCCCCTTCCAGTACTCCTGGATGACAGGGCACTCCCAGATGACATGATAAAACGTCCCTACCGATTGCTGACACTTTGTACATTGCTCTGATTGCGTAGGATATATTCGTGCTAGCTTCTGTGGTGTATAGTAAGCTCTGTGTATAAATTTAAGTTGGATAAATCTATCCCTAGCCGAGATCACTGTCGGTATATAATTTTGAATGGCCAGTTCCCAGTGCTCGTCAGAGAGATCAGTGATGTCTGTCTTCCACATCTGTAGTAGATGTGGGGTCTTCTCTGCGTCTCCGCAGGTAAGGCGTAGGTATATAGAAGACATTATCTTGTCTACCCCCCGTGAGGTAAGAAAGCTTTCCACCATGTTTGGGACCACTGTAACCACTTTGGGGAACTGTGCTTGCGTAGCATGCTTTAGCTGAAGATATCGGAATAGCATCCAGGAAGGAAGTTGGTAGGTCGTTTTGAGTTCTGGGAATGGGAGAATTTTCCCGTTAGGCATAATCTGCTTAATCTTCACTATCCCAAATTTAGCCCAAATCCTGGGGTCTGGATCTAAAGTGTGAAAGTTTGGGATTACCCCATAGTGGAGTGTGAGGGGAGATGGTATCTTGTTTGGCTATAGCTGCAGTGACCCTATCCCACACCTGTAGTGTGGTGCGCATTGGTAGGGTTACATGTGGGCTGGCCTTTACTCCTCTGTAAACAAGGTTCGTGAGAGCTGAGTAGGAACCCATTATAGCTGCTTCAAGGTTTACTGCAGGGTTTGATCTAGGCTGTTTGAACCACCAGCGAACAGTGACTAGCACTGCCGCCCAGTAATATTTCTGAAAGCATGGCAATGCCAGGCCTCCAGAAGATAGGGGAAGTTGTAGTTTAGCTTTCGCAATTCTTGGAGTTTTCCCTCCCCATATAAAAGAGGAGATCACCCCATCTAGTTTGCGGAAAAAAGAAACAGGGATTGGGACCGGGGTGTTCCTAAAAATATATAAAAACTTAGGGAGGAATGTCATTTTTAATAGATTCACTCTTCCCACTGGTGTCAGTGGAAGTGTTTTCCAGGCCTGACATCTTGCAATGAGGGTTTGAAGAATTGGGTATAGATTATTCGACAGGTATTGGGTTAGGTCCCTACATATCTCGATACCCAGATATCTAAACTGGGTAACTCTACGAAGGAGGGTCAGGTCAGGTGTGGGGGGATTGTTATCAGAGAGGCTGAACAGACTAGATTTGTTCCAATTAATTTTGACCCCAGAGAAATCTCCATAATAATTTATTATTTCCAGAGCCGCCACTAAAGAATGAGTATCATCGCCTAGATATAAAAGCGTATCATCCGCGTATAGCGAGAGACGTTCTACCAGTGGTCCCATCTCCAGTCCCTTCACCACAGAAGCGGTTCGGAGCAATATAGCCATAGGTTCAATGGCCAGGGCGAAGAGCCCTGGGGACAGTGGGCATCCTTGCCTTGTCCCTCTGCATAGTTGGAAGGGGGGGGAGAGGAGACCACCCGCTCGTACCCTGGCCGATGGGGATTTGTAGAGTAGTTTGACCCAGCTGATAAATTTAGTTCCGAATCCAAATTTAGACATTACCTCCCAGAGAAAGGCCCACTCAACCGAGTCAAAGGCCTTCTCGGCGTCTAGTGAGGCCACCACTCCTCTCTCCTTAGGATCACGGGGCAGCACTATGTTAGTATGGAGTCTACGGATATTTATGTCGGTGCCCTTGCCCAGCATAAACCCGGTCTGGTCACCATGTATTAGGGAGAGTATCACCGAGTTTAATCTACCCGCCAGAATCTTAGTAAGGATTTTGGCATCCACGTTCAATAAGGATATGGGCCGGTAGGACGAGCACATTTCCGGGTCTTTCCCTGGTTTTGGAATAACAACAATCACCGCCTCCATCATTGAGGGTGGGAGACATTGTTGAGTCAGTGCTTTAGTGATCATGGAGTGGAAGTGGGGGCCTATTATTTCCAGATTAGTTTTGTAAAACTCCGTGGGCATTCCGTCAGGTCCCGGAGTCTTACCTGCCTGAAGTGACTTAATGGCTCTCTGGACTTCTTTTAGGGTTATGGGGGCTTCTAGCGTCTGGCTCGCTTCTGCTGTTAAGGTAGGGAATTCTATCTTTTGGAGAAATAGATTTAATTCCTCAGGGGAGTATGTTGCTCTGGATGTATAGAGTTGCTGATAATATCGCTCAAATCGCGCATTAATATGCACGGGGTCAGAGAGCAGAGTGTCATCCTCATCTCTAATATTTGCAATACAGGAGCTTCCAGCCCGTTCTGTTGCCAGCCAGGCTAGCAATCTACCCGATCGTTCGCCCTGCTCAAATATACGTTGAGTCTGGGCAAGGAGGAAGCGCCGGCAGGAGGCTGCACGAATAAGCGCCACCTCCCTATATGCCGTGAGCATATCAGTATATGTGGCCTGATCTGGTGAGGCTGTATATTGAGTCTCAAGTTTTAGTGCCCTTTTTTCAGCCGTCGAAAGCTCCAGTTTCGACTCTTTCCTAATTTTAGAAATGTTAAACTGATAACTGCCCCTGGCAAATGCCTTGAATGCGTCCCATACCACTGTTGGAGGGGCCGTGTGATCATTATGTGTCCAGTATTCCCCAAGCTCCATTAACATTATCGGTTCCAGTTTCTCATCGGTGATCCAGTATCTGGAAAGTCTCCACAGTCCCGCACTAGCTGCTGAGTCCGTGGAGAGATCCAGCATAACAGGGGTATGGTCCGATATGCCACGTGGCAAAAGGGAGATAGCGGACACCCGGGATAGCAGGGGGTCAGTGACATAGATTAGGTCAATGCGTGATAGTGTTGCGTGGGTAGCAGAGTGACAGGAAAAGTTCCTACCTTGTGGATTTTTCCATCTCCACGTGTCATAGAGGCCATACACCTCCGCCCAATGGGACAGCGCTGTTTCGGTCGTCTGACCCGGGTGTAGTTTATCAGCACTGGGGTTGGGGGTCATGTTGAAGTCACCTGCTATGATTATATTAGGGGTGGAATAGCCTGCAATAATAGTTTGTATTTTATGCAGAATCGTCATTTTGGCAGGTGGTGGTACATATACCCCTACTATTACCATTTCCAATCTGTCACACAGTGCGTGTATAATTACATATTGCCCGTCTGGGTCTAGGCGAAGGTCCAGAAGCACAAAGGGGAGCGCCTTGTGTATAAGGACACTAACTCCCCGGGAGTGGGAGGTGTATGTGGAGTGGAAATATGACCCCACCCATGGTTTCTTGAGGGAAAGTATCTTTGAGCCCGTAAGATGGGTTTCCTGGAGTAGGCAAATGTGCGGGTGATATTTTTTCAAGTATGAAAAAACTAGGGATCTCTTAACCACTTGACGACCGCCTCACGCCGATGTACGTCGGCAAAGTGGCACGGACAGGCAAAATCACGTACAGGGTACGTGATTTGCCTTCCGCGGGTGGGGGGTCCGATCGGACCCCCCCCCCGGTGCCCGAGGCGGTCGTCTTTTGTCCAGCGGCGATCGGTGATGAGGGGGAGACCATCCGTTCGTGGCCCCCCCCTCGCGATCGCCGCCGGCCAATGAGAACACTCCTTTGCTGCTGTATGCTAAACAGCAGCAAAGGAAGTGATGTCATCTCCCCTCGGGTCGGTATTTTCCGTTCCGGCCCGAGGAGAGACGACATGTAAGTAAGTGCACAACACTACACACACACAGTAGAACATGCCAGGCACACAAAACACCCCGATCCCCCCCGATCGCCCCCCGATCCCCCCCCAATCACCCCCCCCCCCCTGTCACAAACTGACACCAGCAGTTTTTTATTTATTTTTTTTTTTTTTTTCTGATTACTGCATAGTGTCAGTTTGTGACAGTTACTGTGTTGGGACAGTGAGTATTACCCCCCTTTAGGTCTAGGGTACCCCCCTAACCCCCCCTAATAAAGTTTTAACCCCTTGATCACCCCCTGTCACCAGTGTCGCTAAGCGATCATTTTTCTGATCGCTGTATTAGTGTCGCTGGTGACGCTAGTTAGTGAGGTAAATATTTAGGTTCGCCGTCAGCGTTTTATAGCGTCAGGGACCCCCATATACTACCTAATAAATGTTTTAACCCCTTGATTGCCCCCTAGTTAACCCTTTCACCACTGATCACCGTATAACCGTTACGGTTGACGCTGGTTAGTTCGTTTATTTTTTATAGTGTCAGGGCACCCGCCGTTTATTACCGAATAAAGGTTTAGCCCCCCGATCGCCCGGCGGTGATATGCGTCGCCCCAGGCAGCGTCAGATTAGCGCCAGTACCGCTAACACCCACGCACGCAGCATGCGCCTCCCTTAGTGGTATAGTATCTGATCGGATCAATATCTGATCCGATCAGATCTATACTAGCGTCCCCAGCAGTTTAGGGTTCCCAAAAACGCAGTGTTAGCGGGATCAGCCCAGATACCTGCTAGCACCTGCGTTTTGTGCCTCCGCCCAGCCCACCCAAGTGCAGTATCGATCGATCACTGTCACTTACAAGGCACTAAACGCATAACTGCAGCGTTCGCAGAGTCAGGCCTGATCCCTGCGATCGCTAACAGTTTTTTTGGTAGCATTTTGGTGAACTGGCAAGCGCCAGCCCCAGGCAGCGTCAGGTTAGCGCCAGTACCGCTAACACCCACGCACGCAGCATGCGCCTCCCTTAGTGGTATAGTATCTGATCGGATCAATATCTGATCCGATCAGATCTATACTAGCGTCCCCAGCAGTTTAGGGTTCCCAAAAACGCAGTGTTAGCGGGATCAGCCCAGATACCTGCTAGCACCTGCGTTTTGTGCCTCCGCCCAGCCCACCCAAGTGCAGTATCGATCGATCACTGTCACTTACAAGGCACTAAACGCATAACTGAAGCGTTCGCAGAGTCAGGCCTGATCCCTGCGATCGCTAACAGTTTTTTTGGTAGCATTTTGGTGAACTGGCAAGCGCCAGCCCCAGGCAGCGTCAGGTTAGCGCCAGTACCGCTAACACCCACGCACGCACCATACACCTCCCTTAGTGGTATAGTATCTGAACGGATCAATATCTGATCCGATCAGATCTATACTAGCGTCCCCAGCAGTTTAGGGTTCCCAAAAACGCAGTGTTAGCGGAATCAGCCCAGATACCTGCTAGCACCTGCGTTTTGCCCCTCCGCCCGGCCCAGCCCAGTCCACCCAAGTGCAGTATCGATCGATCACTGTCACTTACAAAACACTAAACGCATAACTGCAGCGTTCGCAGAGTCAGGCCTGATCCCTGCGATCGCTAACAGTTTTTTTTGTAGCGTTTTGGTGAACTGGCAAGCACCAGCCCCAGGCAGCGTCAGATTAGCGCCAGTACCGCTAACACCCACGCACGCACTGTACACCTCCCTTAGTGGTATAGTATCTGATCGCATCAATATCTGATCCGATCAGATCTATACTAGCGTCAACAGCAGTTTAGGGTTCCCAAAAACGCAGTGTTAGCGGGATCAGCCCAGATACCTGCTAGCACCTGCGTTTTGCCCCTCCGCCCGGCCCGGCCCAGCCCACCCAAGTGCAGTATCGATCGATCACTGTCACTTACAAAACACTAAACGCATAATTGCAGCGTTCGCAGAGTCAGGCCTGATCCCTGCGATCGCTAACAGTTTTTTGGTAGCGTTTTGGTGAACTGGCAAGCGCCAGCGGCCTAGTACACCCCGGTCGTAGTCAAACCAGCACTGCAGTAACACTTGGTGACGTGGCGAGTCCCATAAGTGCAGTTCAAGCTGGTGAGGTGGCAAGCACAAGTAGTGTCCCACTGCCACCAAGAAGACAAACACAGGCCCGTCGTGCCCATAGTGCCCTTCCTGCTGCATTCGCCAATCCTAATTGGGAACCCACCGCTTCTGCAGCGCCCGTACTTCCCCCATTCACATCCCCAACCAAATGCAGTCGGCTGCATGAGAGGCATTTTCTTTATGTCCTCCCGAGTACCCCTACCCAACGAACCCCCCCAAAAAAGATGTTGTGTCTGCAGCAAGCGCGGATATAGGCGTGACACCCGGTATTATTGTCCCTCCTGTCCTGACAATCCTGGTCTTTGCATTGGTGAATGTTTTGAACGCTACCATTCACTAGTTGAGTATTAGCGTAGGGTACAGCATTGCACAAACTAGGCACACTTTCACAGGGTCTCCCAAGATGCCATCGCATTTTGAGAGACCCGAACCTGGAACCGGTTACCGTTATAAAAGTTAGTTACAAAAAAAGTGTAAAAAAAAAAAGAAATAAGAAATAAAAAAAAATAGTTGTTGTTTTATTGTTCTCTCTCTCTCTATTCTCTCTCTCTATTGTTCTGCTCTTTTTTACTGTATTCTATTCTGCAATGTTTTATTGTTATTGTTATTGTTATTGTTATTGTTATTATGTTTTATCATGTTTGTTTTTCAGGTGTGTAATTATTTACACTTTACTGTGCTTTATTGTTAACCATTGTTAACCATTTTTTTGTCTTCAGGTACGCCATTCACGACTTTGAGTGGTTATACCAGAATGATGCCTGCAGGTTTAGGTATCATCTTGGTATCATTCTTTTCAGCCAGCGGTCGGCTTTCATGTAAAAGCAATCCTAGCGGCTAATTAGCCTCTAGACTGCTTTTACAAGCCGTGGGAGGGAATGCCCCCCCCCCCACCGTCTTCCGTGTTTTTCTCTGGCTCTCCTGTCTCAACAGGGAACCTGAGAACGCAGCCGGTGATTCAGCCAGCTGACCATAGAGCTGATCAGAGACCAGAGTGGCTCCAAACATCTCTATGGCCTAAGAAACCGGAAGCTACGAGTATTTCATGACTTAGATTTCGCCGATGTAAATAGCGCCATTGGGAAATTGGGGAAGCATTTTATCACACCGATCTTGGTGTGGTCAGATGCTTTGAGGGCAGAGGAGAGATCTAGGGTCTAATAGACCACAATTTTTTCAAAAAAGAGTACCTGTCACTACCTATTGCTATCATAGGGGATATTTACATTCCCCGAGATAACAATAAAAATGATTAAAAAAAAAAAATATGAAAGGAACAGTTTAAAAGTAAGATTAAAAAAGCAAAAAAATAATAAAGAAAAAAAAAAAAAAAAAAAAAAAAACACCCCTGTCGCCCCCTGCTCTCGCGCTAAGGCGAACGCAAGCGGCGGTCTGTCGTCAAACGTAAACAGCAATTGCACCATGCATGTGAGGTATCACCGCAAAGGCCAGATCGAGTGCAGTAATTTTTCCAGTAGACCTCCTCTGTAAATCTAAAGTGGTAACCTGTAAAGGCTTTTGAAGGCTTTTAAACATGTATTTATTTTGTTGCCACTGCACGTTTGTGCGCAATTTTAAAGCATGTCATGTTTGGTATCCATGTACTCGGCCTAAGATCATCTTTTTTATTTCATCAAACATTTGGGCAATATAGCGTGTTTTAGTGCATTAAAATTAAAAAAAGTGTGTTTTTTCCCCAAAAAATGCGTTTGAAAAATCGCTGCGCAATTACTGTGTGAAAAAAAAAAAATGAAACACCCACCATTTTAATCTGTAGGGCATTTGCTTTAAAAAAATATATAATGTTTGGGGGTTCAAAGTAATTTTTTTGCAAAAAAAAAAACTTTTTCATGTAAACAATAAGTGTCAGAAAGGGCTTTGTCTTCAAGTGGTTAGAAAAGTGGGTGATGTGTGACATAAGCTTCTAAATGTTGTGCATAAAATGCCAGGACAGTTCAAAACCCCCCCAAATGACCCCATTTTGGAAAGTAGACACCCCAAGCTATTTGCTGAGAGGCATGTCGAGTCCATGGAATATTTTATATTGCGACACAAGTTGCGGGAAAGAGACAAATTTTTTTTTTTTTTTTTTTGCACAAAGTTGTCACTAAATGATATATTGCTCAAACATGCCATGGAAATATGTGAAATTACACCCCAAAATACATTCTGCTGCTTCTCCTGAGTACGGGGATACCACATGTGTGAGACTTTTTGGGAGCCTAGCCGCGTACGGGACCCCGAAAACCAAGCACCGCCTTCAGGCTTTCTAAGGGCGTGAATTTTTGATTTCACTCTTCACTGCCTATCACAGTTTCGGAGGCCATGGAATGCCCAGGTGGCTCAAACCCCCCCCAAATGACCCCATTTTGGAAAGTAGACACCCCAAGCTATTTGCTGAGAGGTATAGTGAGTATTTTGCAGACCTCACTTTTTGTCACAAAGTTTTGAAAATTGAAAAAAGAAAAAAAAAATGTTTTTTCTTGTCTTTCTTCATTTTCAAAAACAAATGAGAGCTGCAAAATACTCACCATGCCTTTCAGCAAATAGCTTGGGGTGTCTACTTTCCAAAATGGGGTCATTTGGGGGGGTTTTGTGCCACCTGGGCATTCCATGGCCTCCGAAACTGTGATAGGCAGTAAAGAGTGAAATCAAAAATTTTCACCCTTAGAAATCCTGAAGGCAGTGATTGGTTTTCGGGGTCCAGTACGCAGCTAGGCTCCCAAAAAGTCCCACACATGTGGTATCCCCATACTCAGGAGAAGCAGCTAAATGTATTTTGGGGTGCAATTCCACATATGCCCATGGCCTGTGTGAGCAATATATCATTTAGTGACAACTTTATGAAAAAAAAAAAAAAAAAAAAAAAAAGTGTCACTTTCCCGCAACTTGTGTCAAAATATAAAATATTCCATGGACTCAATATGCCTCTCAGCAAATAGCTTGGGGTGTCTACTTTCCAAAATGGGGTCATTTTGGGGGGGTTTGTGCCACCTGGGCATTCCATGGCCTCCGAAACTGTGATAGGCAGTGAAGAGTGAAAGCAAAAATTTACACCCTTAGAAATCCTGAAGGCGGTGATTGGTTTTCGGGGCCCCGTACACGGCTAGGCTCCCAAAAAGTCCCACACATGTGGTATCCCCATACTCAGGAGAAGCAGCTAAATGTATTTTGGGGTGCAATTCCACATAGGCCCATGGCCTGTGTGAGCAATATATCATTTAGTGACGACTTTTTGTAAATATTTTTTTTTTTTTTTGTCATTTTTCAATCACTTGGGACAAAAAAAATAAATATTCAATGGGTTCAACATGCCTCTCAGCAATTTCCTTGGGGTGTCTACTTTCCAAAATGGGGTCATTTGGGGGGGTTTTGTACTGCCCTGCCATTTTAGCACCTCAAGAAATGACATAGGCAGTCATAAACTAAAAGCTGTGTAAATTCCAGAAAATGTACCCTAGTTTGTAGACGCTATAACTTTTGCGCAAACCAATAAATATATATGCTTATTGACATTTTTTTTACCAAAGACATGTGGCCGAATACATTTTGGCCTAAATGTATGACTAAAATTTAGTTTATTGGATTTTTTTTATAACAAAAAGTAGAAAATATCATTTTTTTTCAAAATTTTCGGTCTTTTTCCGTTTATAGCGCAAAAAATAAAAACCGCAGAGGTGATCAAATACCATCAAAAGAAAGCTCTATTTGTGGGAAGAAAAGGACGCAAATTTCGTTTGGGTACAGCATTGCATGACCGCGCAATTAGCAGTTAAAGCGACGCAGTGCCAAATTGGAAAAAGACCTCTGGTCCTTAGGCAGCATAATGGTCCGGGGCTCAAGTGGTTAAATTTGGAGTTGAGCCCCCGCACATTCCAAGATATCACTCTAAGGGGGGCCATACTTGTAAGTGGGCAATCATCTCGACCCCTCCATCCTCCGGACCTCCACCCAGACCCAGGCACATATCCAGCACACCTGATTTACTATCGAGTACATTTTCTACTTCTAACAAACAGGTCAAATAGGATTCTGTCATATGAGCATCAACACAGACATATTTCATGGTGTACCGTTGAACAAAACCCCTTCCCCCCCTCCCCACGCAACCCCCTAAACTTAGGTGCGTTTGATCACCCAAACAAATCATGACTTTAAGTCCTTGGGAGGCGATGCGCCAACAGGGCGCCTTGGAGGCACAGTAAGAAAACCCACAAACTGTTTAACAGTCGTGGTGTCTGCCAGCTAAACCTTATCCAGGTATAATCATAGAAAATAGAAAAGGGGAGGTCATTTCCCCTGCGGAAGAATTGTGTCCCTTATATATTAGAGGAGGCCCCTTCATCACCGACCGTTACCCAGCCGGCAATGAAGGTGTACCCGGATTCAAAAATTGAAGGATCCCTGCAACCTCTTCCCCAGCTCCCTCTTAGCAGAATACGGGCAGGGGATTCATCTGCATGAGTTAGAGTCACGAGGTGCACCGTCGATTCTCCTGTGTAATATAAACATGCGTCACATCGTGAGCGGCGGTGCATATTTACATCATATAGTTCTGACCAAGAGTATCTTGTTGCAATAAAAGTCCATCTTCAGAAGGAGTAAGGGATTGTGCGTCAACGGCATCACTGACCGGCTAATTTCCAGAAACCAGCAGGGTAAAACAAATTAAAAGTGCGTTACCGCAAACAAAAACTCACCCACTGGGATATGTCATGCAATGTAGCCGTTTGCTGCACAATGCAGGCACTGGTGTAGGTGTATGTCTCAAAGGGCTGGTCAGCAGTATCATGTCATATGCAATTTCCATAGTAAGTAGTAGTTATTTTGCCTCAGCAATGATGTCGGTTAGTTCAGGTGGTGTGTTCATCACATCATGACGTGGTCACTGGTTGGTATGCATGTCCCCGATTTCTGCCTAGTCACAGTAGTTCGTCAGTAACTAGTAGCTAGTGAATGGCAAGAAAAAGGAGAAAGGAGAAAGGGGGGTGCACATAAAGGTGTGTTGCAGGATAGAGACACTCACCCACTGGCAGGTAGCAATTAGGATCCATTTTCAGCGCTGTGGAATGGTGTCCAGCCAATTGGCAGCTTCTTCTGGGACAGTAAAGAATCTGTGTGTTTCTCCATCTTGGACCCGTAGACGGGCCGGGAAAAGCATACTGTATTTG
>JBBDGP010005416.1:0-34286 GCA_037952835.1 Lithobates septentrionalis
AAAGCTTGTTTGGCTGTACTTCTCCTGTGGCTCACAGGGTGCAGTTTATTCTGCAACCCTGTGACCCGTTTTCAGCAGACAGAGGGCTGAGGTCACAGAGCCGGTCCAGGCTTTTGGGCAAGATCGCGACAATGGAGTCGGGATCCGCCCACATGCCTGGACCGGCACCCAGCTCAGCCTCTCGGTGAGACAGCAAGAGCCTGAGCCAGCTGCTCCCACCCCTCCACAGCCCAGCACTCCAGTGAGAAGGGGGGGGGGGGGCAGAGCAGAGAGCTGCTGACTGACAGTTACCAGCTCTCTGTTTGGGAAACTCTGAGAACCGAGCGATCGTTGGTGTTTGATCACCTAGCTCTCAGTGTTTGAGGCGACGGGGGGGGGGGGGGGGGGAATGGGAGAACAGCTGCAGAATCCACCTAGGTAAGTATGAATTTTAAAGGGAAAATTTTTTTTATATATATATATATATATATATATATATATTATTATTATTATTATTATTATTATTATTATTATTATTATTATTATTCTTCTTCTTTTTTTTAAGTTCATTTTCATGGCAAAGAGGGACGTTTTGCAATTATTTGCTATTCATCTGATCGCTCTTCACAACATTCTGGAGTATATGCAAATTTCCATCATAAAAACTGAGGCAGCAGACTTTGTGAAAATGTAACATTTGTGTCATGCTCAAAACTTTTGGCCAGGGCTGCAGTGTATATTAATGTTTCAAAGGGATCCTGTCAGTTGCAGAAGAGCCAGACAAAGTTCCCTGCAGTAGAAGAAGCATTATACTGGGGTCTCTGGTGGTCCGTGTGTCCTGCCTCTCTCCTTTCCAGACCTCGGCGTTTCACACTTCTAGTAGCGTTAGGTGAATGTATACGCCGCCCCCACTACGCATCATGGTTCAGTCCTCAGACCCCCTAAGTCACTGCAGGGGCACAACGGTCGGAGGATGGAACCATGGCATGCAGCAGGGACACCGGCATCCACATTCCTTGAAGTGTTGAACATCAAGGATTTTTATGGGGGCCGCAACCTGAGTATAGAAGGGAGGAAGGAGGACACCGTCCACCGGAGAGGTGAGTATAATCGCTTTTTGCTTTTGCACATGACACAATTCATTTAGATATATCCTGCTTTAACCCTTGTACTGCCACAGACATAAGGCATTCATTGGTGGTAGCACCGGCTTTTACACGCTCCTGGCTTCTACATCACCCGGGAGTCCTGTGTTCTTGTCAAGCCGATTGTTGGCATTCTGATAGAAGTGATTCACTTCCACAGTCCCCGGAACTTACCGCCCTTCCTTTATGTATCTCAGGCTCCGCTTTCCTGTCTGCGGGTGTTGCCGGGTAGAATGTGATTGAACCCAGAAGCATTCTTAGCTGTCATTCCCCGATAACACTGGACAGGGGTGAAGCTGATCAAACGCCATCTGTGCCTGATCAGCTTCAATGGGGGGTGCATAGGTGATGTTTAGAGGTCTAATAGACCCCCTGAAATCCCTAAAGAGGACCGTTCACCTGCAATAAGCTGACGCATAGGGGGCTATTGGAGTGGCAGATACTACTCAGTCTGTGGAGGGGAAGGGAAGACCTGTTTGATTTATAAAGGGAAGACCTGTTTGATTTATAAAGGGAAGACCTGTTTGATTTATAAAGGGAAGACCTGTTTGATTTATAAAGGGAAGACCTGTTTGATTTATAAAGGGAAGACCTGTTTGATTTATAAAGGGAAGACCTGTTTTATTTATTTTTTGTAGTGATTGTAAATGATCACCTTGCAAAACAACCTACCATATATACTCGAGTATAAGTCGTTCCGAGTATAAGTCGAGGCCCTAATTTACCACAAAAAAATGGGAAAAACTTATTGACCCGAGTATAAGACGAGGGTGAGAAATGCACAGCTACTGTAAGTGGGAAAGAGGGTCAACAATGCCCATTTGCAGCCTCACTGTGCCCCATTTGCAGCCATAGGTCCCCTGAACTTCAAACTCCATAGTTAAGGGTTCCTAGATGCCCCCTAGCTGCAGCCAAAATTTGGGGTCTCTGAACCCAAAGGGTCCCGAAATGACATTGCTGCAGATGGACACAGTTGACCGAATTTGGGGCCCCGTATATCGGGGCCACTTAGTGCTAAGAACCCCAAATTTGGTGTGCAAACCCAGTGGAACTAGTACCATAAAATTTCCAAAGCTGGTGTTTCTAGCACTAAGTGGCCCCGAGATACGGGGCCCAAAATTTCAGTTCAGAAAATGTCAAGCACTTTTCTGCAGCAGAGAATGACATTTTCCGAACCGATTTTGGGGCTCCGCATCTCAGGGCCACTTGGTGCTAGGAACCCTAGCTTTGGATATGTTATGGTACCAGTTCCACTGGGTTTGCACACCAAATTTGGGGTTCCTAGCACCAAGTGGGCCCTGAGATACGGGTCCCCAAAATCGGTTCGGAAAATGAAATTTTTTGCTTCAGAAAAGTGCTTGACTCCAGTATAAGTCGAGGGGGGCACTTTCAGCACAAAAAAATGTGCTGAAAAATTCGACTTTTACTCGAGTATATACGGTATTCAGTTCAGTTTAAATGGTGGGCAAAAAGGAGAAGAGGGTTTCGGGACTTTAAATGAAGTATAAAAATAGTAATGAAGAACAACATTTTATTTCTAGATATGATAAAATAAATTTAAATACTTTTTATTTTCTTTTATAGGTGATCACATTCCCTCTTCCCAGCTACATAAGAGCTGGGGGGAGGAAAAACAGCTCACTGAACTTCCCAGTGAATGGCTGTGTGGTTGAGGGGGGTCAGGACAAGTGTGATCATTGGAGGAGAGCAGGCTGAGTTCCCCGCACAATAATGCCTCGTTTCCACTGAGCGGATCGGTTCGGGTCGGTACAGTTTGGAAGGCCTAGAATGGTCCAGCCTATTCAGGCGAGCATTTCCACTGCAAGTCGGATCGCCAGAGGCCATACGTGGGTTTAGAAAAAATGCCTAGCATGGCGTCACACGTCCACCATTCAGTGGAATTAGGGATGCACCGAATGGGGGTTTTTTTTTGTGCCGAAACCGATACCGAAAATAAATCTTCCTTGATCTCGAAAACCGATACTGTAACAACACCGATACCGAAAGTGACTGTTTTTTAAAAATATTTTTATACAGGAGATGGTCAGCGACTGGGGACATTGTACAGGAGATGGTCAGAGACTGGGGACATAGTACAGGAGATGGTCAGAGACTGGGGACATAGTACAGGAGATGGTCAGAGACTGGGGACATGGTACAGGAGATGGTCAGAGACTGGGGACATGGTACAGGAGATGGTCAGAGACTGGGGACATGGTACAGGAGATGGTCAGAGACTGGGGACATAGTACAGGAGATGGTCAGAGACTGGGGACATGGTACAGGAGATGGTCAGCGACTGGGGACATAGTACAGGAGATGGTCAGAGACTGGGGACATGGTACAGGAGATGGTCAGAGATGGGGGACATAGTACAGGAGATGGTCAGAGACGGGGGACATAGTACAGGAGTTGGTCAGAGACTGGGGACATGGTACAGGAGATGGTCAGCGACTGGGGACATGGTACAGGAGATGGTCAGAGACTGGGGACATGGTACAGGAGATGGTCAGAGACGGGGGACATAGTACAGGAGATGGTCAGAGACGGGGGACATAGTACAGGAGATGGTCAGAGACGGGGGACATAGTACAGGAGATGGTCAGAGACGGGGGACATAGTACAGGAGATGGTCAGAGACTGGGGACATAGTACAGGAGATGGTCAGAGACGGGGGACATAGTACAGGAGATGGTCAGAGACGGGGGACATAGTACAGGAGATGGTCAGAGACGGGGGACATAGTACAGGAGATGGTCAGAGACGGGGGACATAGTACAGGAGATGGTCAGAGACGGGGGACATAGTACAGGAGATGGTCAGAGACGGGGGACATAGTACAGGAGATGGTCAGAGACTGCGGACATAGTACAGGAGATGGTCAGAGACGGGGGACATAGTACAGGAGATGGTCAGAGACTGCGGACATAGTACAGGAGATGGTCAGAGACTGGGGACATAGTACAGGAGATGGTCAGAGACGGGTGATCTGTCTATCAAAGTGCCCGGATAAGGGGGAGGGGCTGTATGTGACGGCGCGCAGCGGGGAACACACAGCTATTGAAATGAAAGCTGTGATGTTCCCGGCACTGTAATAAAACAGGCGGCAGCTCTCCTCTCTTCTACTATATAGGAAGCCCCCCTGATAGGCGGCACCAGGGGTGTCCCCCCCCCCCCCCCATTCAGTATCGGCAAAAATTTTCTTTCGGCTTTTTGGCGAAAGGGCCATTTTCGGCCGATATGTTTCGGCGGCCGAAATTTCGGTGCATCTCCTAAGTTGAATGTATCATAGCTCCGCCCTAACTGAACCGTACCATTTTTCTATGGCCCCACATCTGAAGCAGGACCCTGAATGGTGCGGTTCAGTTAGGTTGTATGGGCTGCTTTCATAATGGAAACACTCAAAATAGCGTACCGAACCGATCCGCTCAGTGGAAACGAGGCATTAGAGAACTGACCACTCTGTGCTCTCATGCCTGACGTGGTCAGTTTTTAAAATGGGGAAACCAGCGGGACTGGCAGGAACACCGGGGATTTCACACAAAGGAAGCAAAACAAAGAGAGCAGGAGACTTTCTCATACCAGTACATGGTGCTGCAGGCACATATAAGGAATATGAAGTGTTGGGTTTATATATTCTTTAATAGTGGAAACGCCTCTCTGCTCTTTAAAGGGAACCCCCTCGTGAAGCAAAATAACTTTGGAAAGAAAAATGATCTGATGGAAGTTGCCGTTCTCTGACCCATGTAGTGCATTCTAGTTCTGAGCCAGAAAACTCAAACCTGATCACTAAAGCCTATCAGAACCCCCCCAAAAATGTAATCTATTGCAGCTTACCAGTCCTTGGGCTGCATTAGTTGTGTGGGGTTTTTTTAACCTGGTGATCCTGCCAATAACTCACTTCCTGTCCTATGGTGACAGCACTCGACGTACCCTAGGACTACAAACGCCTCTCCTTCTTCTCATCAGTAGTAGAAGCGAGGTCTGTTGAAAAGCAGGAAGTCGCACGCCGATGACGTCCGATCTTCCGCTAATTTTTTTTATTAAATGCCCCCCCCCCCCCCCCCCCCGGAGCTTTATGCCATAATGTGTCCCAATATGCAGAGATGGTTGTTCTTCTGGAAGGTTCTCCTCTCTCCACAGAGAAACACTGGAGCTCTATCAGAGTGACCATCGGGTTCTTGGTCACCTCCCTGACTAAGGCCCTTCTCCCCCGATCACTCAGTTTGGCCGGGCGGCCCGCTCTAGGAAGAGTCCTGGTGGTTCCAAACTTCTTCTATTTATGGATGATGGAGGCCACTGTGCTGATTGGGACCTTCAATGCTGCAGAATTTTTTCTGTACCCTTCCCCCATTCTGGGCCTCCATACAATCCTGTCTCCGAGGTCTACAGACAATTCCTTGGACTTCATGGTTTGGTTTGTGCTCTGACATGCACTGTTACCTGTGGGGCCTTCTATAGACAGGTGTGTGCCTTTCCAAATCATGTCCAATCACCTGAATTTACCACAGGTGGAGTCCAATCAAGTTGTAGAAACATCTCAAGGATGATCAGTGGAAACAGGAGGCACCTGAGCTCAATACTGAGTGTCATGGCAAAGGCTGTGATACTTATGTACATGGGAGGAGTCTGTGATACTTGTGTACATGGGAGGAGCCTGTGATACTTGTGTACATGGGAGGAGCCTGTGATACCTGTGTACATGGGAGGAGCCTGTGATACCTGTGTACATGGGAGGAGCCTGTGATACCTGTGTACATGGGATTTTATTCCTTTTTTATTATTAATAAATTTGCAAAGATTTCAAACAAACTTCTTTCACATTGTCATTATGGGGGATTGTTTGTAGAATTTTGAGGAAAATAATGAATTGAATCCATTTTGGAATAAGGCTGCAACATAACATTTTGGACAGAGTAAGGGAGGGTTATAAACCCTGTCAGTTTATTTTTTGCCATCTGTGTCCCATTTGGCTGTGGGACAGGAAGTGAAGGGAAATCTCCCAAACAGGAACTAAAGAAATCCCTACATAGTTAGAAAATCCCTGGTTGTCACCAGAGCCGGTGTCCCCATTGGAAGATTTCCCCCTTTTCTGGGGACAACCCAAAATGTGAGATTTTCTTTTACTTTCAATGATCCTATAATGGTAAACAGGACAAATAGAGAGGGAGAATTTCCCTAACAGGGGCGCAGACAGCAATAAAAACTGACAGAGGTTCTAATCCCTTTCTATTCAAAACTAAAGTGTTTTTTTTTTTTTTTTTGCCTTTAGTTGTAATTTAATGCATTCTCTGCATTTAAGGTAAAAAAAAAAATCTGCATGCAGATTCTGGAGTTCCAGAGGCAAAGGATCTTCATTGAGACCTGGGTACCTCTCTCTACGGGAGTCGGGGGGTTCTGTAGCTCACAGAGTTGGGGGCACAGGAAGTTATCGGCTCACTGGCTTTCTGGCAGGATCAGCGGGTATTTTCACAAACAGACTTTCAGTGTTCTATTTAAAGCAGATCTTCAGCCGCCTCCTCCCTTCCCTGCTTACCGGGTGGTCCGTTATGCAAATTTGTTGTTCCTCTAAGATCCTCTTGTATTCTGCCACTTCTCAGTCCCACGCCTCCATGTTGATTGTGACATCATCAAGAGGCCCGCTGGCTCTTCCTGGTTTAGCCGGCACACCCCATGATGACTTTATGCTTGGCACGCCTCCCCCCCCCCCCCCCAAATTTCTGATACTCGCCTACCCAGATGATCCAGTGTTGTCCCGCTGAGATCCTCTTGTATTCTGCCACCTCTCGGTCCCACGCCGCCATGTTGACTGTGACATCATCAAGAGGCCCGCCGGCTCTTCCTGATTTAGCCGGCGTGCCTCCTGAAGATGTGCCCTACCCCCCCCAACCCCCCCCTTCTTTATATCCTGACATGTAACTTGCATAACCCAGGAGGCAAAGGGAAGACTGTACACATCATTTGCCTATGCTTGCAGGGGGGGGGGGGGGGGGGCACGCCGCCCTTTTTTTTGTAAAAAAAAAAAAAGACAGCTGTGTTCTGGTAGCAGAGGGGTGGAGAAGGAGGGTAAAGATCTGCTTTAACAGGCCAAATGGAGAAGATAATGGAAGTTCAGTATTGGGGTATACATACTCTTTCAGTTATTGCTGGTATTGGGTTACATGGGTGTGAGAAGGGAAGCTTCCATCAGAGCCTAGTTCTGTGTTATGCCTTGTTATGCTCTTTGCTTGTTCTGTTCTCTGAATGATTTACTCTTGCTTTGCCTCTCTTTTCTGTCCAGCAGTCTGTCCTCTCAGGCTCCGCAGTCTTCTAGCTGGGTTCAGTTTTAACTGCTACTTCTGCTGCCGCTGGGATTCTTCCTCCCCCCTTTTCCCGGAGTTCAGACAGTCCTCCGCACCGCCAGAGACTTCGGCCGCTCTGTAAAACGTATCATTGTGACGTTGTTGCATTATCGGGCTGTTTGGGAAATCCGAGGGGACCCTGTGTTGTGCAACTCATTCCTACTTCTGCCCCTGCAGTGTTCATGACAAGCCCCTCCCCCTTGACCCTATTTCTCCACCCCCTGCCCCCCCCCCCCACCCCTCCATACACTGTTTGTATCACTGTCATCGTGTTCCTGTCTGTCTCTCCTCCCTCGTGGCTCCATCTCACACTCCACTGTTTATCATTCCAGGCACCCTGAGGGCGCCCGCATGCAGGGGATTGTGTACAGGTTATATCATGGTAGCTGTGGTGCCCACATTGTGCTTTTTAGTGTACAAGATAGTCTGGCGGTACGACCTAAACTATATATATCGGGGTTGTTGGGCGAGAAGCAGGTGGACACAAAAAAATAAATTGACCTACCCGATGGTGGAGGGTCTGCAGTTATCATTAGATAATCACTCTGCTTGTGTATAGCGGCACTGCACACGAGTATTTGACTGGCAATGGCGCAATCACTTGCTGATGACAAGAGAACTCGGTAGCTGCAATCTTAGTGGCTCCAGAAAAACTGCAAACCGCCCAGCAATTCTTCAAGTAGTTTAGTCCTACAGCTGCCCACACCTAGGAAACGTACTAAGGGAAATGTGGAGGCGACCACTGCCAACCTATTTTTTGGAAGTGCTAGTTACCTGCCTTCAACACTTTAAAAGCTCAACTCCGGGCCAATTTTTCTTTTTTTTTTATTTTGGCCCCCATGTGGCATTTAAATAAATCTCAAGTTGTCTCCAGCAGTACCTTTTCTTGACCACAAGATGTCCTCAGTCGTTCAATCAGTCCAGAAGACTGAGGACTCTACTGTGAGTGGTGCTGGTGGAATCCCATCCCAACTCTGTAGCTGCAATTTTAGTGGCTCCAGAAAACTGCAGTCCTCCCAAGTAGTTTAGTCCTACAGCTGCCCACACCTAGGAAACGTACTAAGGGAAATATGGAGGTGACCACTGCCAACCTATTTTTGGAAGTGCTAGTTACCTGCCTTCAACACTTTAAATGCTCAACTCCGGGCCAAATTTGTATTTTTTAAATAAAATCTCAAGCCATATTCAGCAGTACCTCTTCTGGCCACAAGATGTCCTCAGTCATTCAATCGGTCCAGAAGGCTGTGGGCTCTACTGTGAGTGATGCTGGTGGAATACCATCAGCTGATGACAAGAGAACTTGATTAGCTGCAATTTTAGTGGCTCCAGAAAACTGCAAACTGCCAAGCAATCCTCTGAATAGTTTGGTCCTACATCACTCTTTGCGTTAATAAGGATCACTCAGCCTGGACTAGGACTCTGCAGTGATGTGACCTACCTGAAGACATCTGGGAAAATGTAAGTATTGACACCTCTCTCCCCCTCTGACTGATCTTGTGGTAAGTCTCCTGCACTCTACCTCTGTTTACTGGGGCGGGGGTCTTTCTTCTGGTTTCCATGCCAATGCCTCCATGATGTGAACTATTGGCTAAAGAGGATTGACGTCAATGCAAGGAACAAGCAGATTTGCAGCATTGGATTTGTGGTCCCTTGCAACCAGAAACAGCAGCAAGGGTCCTGGACAAGGGGACTTGGGTATGTTGGGTTGGGGCCCTTCTACTGGTTTCCATGCCATTGCCTCCATGACGTCAACACTTCCTATTGGCTAAAGAGGTTTGACGTCAGTGCAAGGGACAAGCAGCATTGGATCAGTGGTTCTTTGGAACCGGAAACAGCGACGGCGAGGGACCTGGACACGAGGGGTGGGGGAAAGGGGGTTTTAGAGTTAATTCAAGTTTTACCCGGAGTGGGGCTTTAAAGTAGAAGTCCAGGCTAAACCTAACTAATCTTAAAAATGTTCCCTCCCCACCTCTAAACCCCTATGCTCACCAAGCTGTGTAAAAATAAATATATATATATATATATATATATATATATATATATATATATATATATATATATATATATATATATATATATATATATATATATATATATATATATATATATATATATAAGCTATTTTCAGCCTGCTCCAGTCTGGTCATGTGATCTGGCTCCCCTGTTTGAGCCAGCGGCGGCTGCAGGGGAGAGGAAAGAGCATTTTCATGTGTTCTGAATCGCCAACCTCAACACCTCTCCAGATCAGGAATTTTGACTTGACTTCCTGCTTGCTGACTTCCTGCTTGCTGACTTCCTGCTTGCAGAGCTTGCTGACTTGACTTCTTTCTAACAACCCTGAAAAAAAGATCTGTATACCTACCTATTTTCAGTCCACTCCGATCTGGTCAAGTGATCCCCCTGTGTCAGCCAGTAGCGGCTGCATGGGAGAGAGCACTTGACAACAGCTGGTAAAGCCTGGGAGTGGTGATATCACCCTTTAGGCTCCTTTGGCCCATCCATTGTTGCCACTCACTCCTCTTCCCTGCAGCCACCACTGGCTAAAACATGGGAGCTGGATCAGATAACCGGACCAGAGTGTCAGCCAGCAATGGCTCTAGGAAAGAGCAGGGTGTGCTGAAAACAGCTGGTAAAGCCTGGGAGCAATGACATTATCCATAAGTGGTGATATCATCCTTGGGCTCCTTTTGGCTTGTCCATTGTCGCTGCTCCCTCCTCTCCCCTGCAGCCGCAACTAGTTGCCACATGGGAGCTGGGTCAGATGACCGGACCAGAGTGTCAGCCAGCAATGGCTCTAGGAGAAAGGAAGGAGTGCTGACAAAAGATGGTAAAGCCTGGGAGCAATGACCTTGTCCATAAGTGGTAATATCAACCTTAAGCTCCTATGGCCTGTCTGTTGTCGCTGTTCCCTTCTCTCCCCTGCAGTCACCACTGGCTGACACATGAGCTGGATCACGTGACCGGATCTGAGTGTCAACCAACGATGGCTCTAGGAAAGAGTAGGGTGTGCTGACAACAGCTGGTAAAGCCTGGGAGCAGTGACCCCACCCTTAGGCTGATTTAGCCCATCCATTGTCACCGATCCTTCCTCTCCCCTGCAGCTGCTGTTGGTTGACACATGGGAGCCGGATCACGTGACCAGACCAGAGGAGGGAAAGAAGGGAGCGCTGACAACAGCCGGTAAAGCCTGGAAGCGGTGGCATCACCCTTAGGCTGCTTTGGCCCATCCATTGTTGCTGCTCCCTCCTCTCCCCTGCAGCTGCCGTTGGCTGACACATGGGAACTGGATCATGTGACCGGACCAGAGTGTCAACTAGCAATGGCTCTAGAACAGAGGAGGGAGTGCTGACAACAGATGGGCCATAGTAAGCCTATGGGTGATGTCACCGCTCCCAGGCATTGTCAGCCATTGTCGAGCGCTCTCTCCTCTTCTCTGCAACCGCCACTGGCTGACACACGGGATCACATGACTAGAGCGGGCTTAAAATAGGCAAATATATACATGTTTCTAACAAAGGTTAGTCCGGGTCAAGTCAAAATTCCTGATCTGGGTTCCTGTTCTGAGGTTGGTGAGTCATTGGAATGTGTGACAGCCAGGCAGCTGGCATTTTCAATAGAGAGGTTCAGCAATGGCAGCCTGTGTGTTCTCCCTGGTACATGTTTCCTTTAGCAACTTTTTTTTTACACGTCATCATCCATTTTTATTTTGGACATTCGTACACACGTCACATTGTTTTCCAATCATGTATGGAACGTGTCCAGTCATAAGGAGCCGTTGTAACTTTCATATCTGAAGATGATAGAAGGTCGAGCGAACGTTTCATATACAAGACGCAGCACTAAAGTGAGGCCAATGTTCTGTGCTACCAATCAGCTTTGAGCTTTCAGATGACATGAAGGAAGGTTTATTTACTAAAGGAGTAATTTGGCCACGGGGCTTACAATCTAATTGTACGATCTACTAAATGTCCGATTGAACTGTTCAGACAAGCTGAGCTCACAGAAGATCGAAGTCCTACAATATGGAAGAGGTTGGGTTAAAGGATAGGCTGCTTTGTTATCGTTAGATCGAAGCTTGTTGTACCTATTGGGTGACTGCAACCTAATGTAAATTCTTCTGTGGCAGCCAGTGAAATCTTATGTAGAAGTGATAATATTGCATTGTTTTTTTTTATTTTGTTTTTATTTATTTTTTTGTTTGTTTTTTGTTTTTTTTCTTCTTCTTCTTAAAGAGACGCTGTCCCTTTTGCCCATACAGGGCTGCTGATGGGCCCCCCACACCCCAGCAAGGTATACTCACCCATCCTTTATGCTCTCCTTCCTGCAGCAGGAGCCCACCCTGGGCAAAGGCCAGTGTCTAAACTCACTGGGTTGAGGGCATCCCTGCCCCCACAGGTGACTGTTTTGGCCTTGGAGATTGCGGAAGTCACATGTTACCCCATACCTGGAGGCCCGGCCATATTGCCTATCTGCACTCCCTCATCTCCTTCCTGCAGCAGGAGCCCACCCTCAGTAAATTCCAGTGCCTGAGTTACCTGGGTGAAGGATACCACTGCCCCCACAAGTGACAGTTTTGGGTCTGGAGTTTGAGGAAGTCACATGTTACCCCATACCTGGAGCCCCAGCCATATTGCCTATCTGCGCTCTTCATCTTCCTGCAGCAGGAGCCCACCTTGGGCAAAGGCCAGTGTCATCCCTGCCCCCCCAGGTGCCTGTTTTGGCCCTGGGGATTGAGGAAGTCGCATGTTCCCCCTTACCTAGAGGCCCAGCCATATTGCCTATCTGCACTGATCATCTGCTTCCTGTAGAAGGAGCCCACCTTTGGTAAACTCCAGGGACTGGGCTTACTTGGGTGGAGGACATTGCTGCCCCTACAATAACAGATTATGGCCTGGAGATTGAGGAAGTCACATGTTACCCCATACCTAGAGGCCCAGCCATTTTGCCTATCTGCACTGCTCATCATCTTCCTGCAGAAGGAGCCCACCTTTGGTAAACTCCAGTGTCTGAGCTTACCTGGGTGGAGGACATCACTGCCCCCACAAGTGACAGTTTGGCCCTGGGGATGGAGGAGGTCACGTTACCCCATACCTGGAGGCCCAGCCATATTGCCTATCTGCACGCCCTCATCTCCTTCCTGCAGCACCCTGGTTAACCTTTTGGTGTCTGAGCTCACCTAGGTAGCCGACAATACTGCCCCCATGTGACCGTTTCAGGCCTAGTGATTGGCTGCTCGGGCCAATCAGCATTGTTACAGGGAGGAGGTTAATGAGTATGGTGGGTGGGCTAAATGGACAAAATGACCAGTGCCTCTTTAAAGTTATCTTTGTGTTGTACACAATTCAGAAAATGGTGAAAGTTGTCCAACAATCAATACCTTGATGTGATTGTTACTTATGGACAAGCATATCTGTATTCAGCCAATCACATAGGATGGAAGAGCAATAAAAACGTTGGTATGTGATTGGGGTGTTTGATCCAATACACGTTCATTGAACACAATGACCCTTTGGTAAGTCAACCTTGAAGCTGAATTCCAGGATTTCAGCAACTTTGCAAAAACTGCAGGCATACTATGGGTTAAGTCCAATTAGATGTCCCGAGGGGAACATGCACCTATTATTTTTATGGGGGCGGGGTTAATTTCATTCCTGGAGGATACACTTTGGCTGTGAGGGGAGAGAAGCTAGGTCTGCCCCTCCCTTCAGCTGCCCATTCACAGAAGCCTTTGTAGTCACACAATACAAAGGCTTCTGTGAATGGGCAGGAGGAGGAAAGTGGTGGGCATAGCAGTTCCAGCGACTCTGCTTTTGAAAGAACTGAGACAACAGTTAGCAGCTCGGGGAGCTCCCGGAAGTTATCTTCTGGACCACAAGAAACCTGTCAGATGTAAGTAATAGAGAGAAGTCTATGGAAGGTAGCAAGCACCTCGCTAGACTTCTAGTATTCCTGCATTTTTTTTTAAATTTTTTTTTTACAAAGTAGCTGAATTCCTGGAATTTAGCTTTAAAGTGGAAGGAAAGGCTATACAACATACCTTGTAAAGGTTACTTCCCCTAATTCTTTGACGTTTTCTACTAAATCGCCATCTAAAAAAAGGTCATGTGACCACAAAGCTGCGGCTTTTGTTGTTGCGGCTTGGTGGGCACCATCTCTTTGTTGCCCGACAACAGCCCAGAACTCTGGACACCAGCATGTGATATCACTGCATTATGGGACCCAACAGCGTTGAGATGCGTAGACCCGCTAGATCCTTGTGGTCATGTGACCACCTAGAAGAACGACGGTGGTATGGTAGAAAACGTCCTAGAAATGGGGTCCAACATTTACCAGGGATGTTGTTGTGTTAGCTGGTCCTTCTACCTTCATTCTGGCCACACACGGTGCAATGTTCTGGGGCCTTCAACCAGCTTTTCCTCGCAAAAAAACAGATCAAGGCAAACTACCGCCGGCAGGCTCTGTATTTCTATGTTTACATTTCTATTTATGATAAAGATGGCGGTAGGGTTGTGCTCATCTGTTCGCTCTGGAGGAAGCGTCCTGAAAATCGGACAGAATGAGGTTGCTCTTTTGGCTCCAGTCTTCATCAATGACCTTGCGTGTTCCGTCAGTCGAGACTTTTGGGGTGTTTTTGCCACTAAAAACAGAAGTGGGATTTGCTTCTAGAACATTCTCTTGCCAGGGTAAGTGGAATCGAGACCCTCCAGACCGGTGGGGTAGATTAGACGTGTGTATTTTTTGTCTTTGTAACCATAAAACATATTTATTATATAGTGATACTTATGGAGTTGGAAAAAAAGAACAAGTTGTATATAACAAATAAATTAAATGTATGACTTCTGTGTCGGTGTGTCATTTTTTAGGGGGTGAGCCTCGGTGGGCACGTTTACATTCCAAGAGTTGTTAATTGTGAGAATTGTCTAGGAAGCAAAAGGATTTATTGAATAGAAAGTAAAAGGTTTCCCTTTCCACTTCCTGACCAGACCATTTTTTGCGATATGGCACTGGTCCTTATATTATTGATCATTAAGAAGATAAACACCCCCCCCCCCCAAAATCTCATCCCCTTAAAGTGGTGTTCCGGCTGAAATGATACTTTTCAAAAAAAAAAATACCCCTATAATACACAAGCTTAATGTATTCTAGTAAAGTGAGTCTGTAAACTAAGGTCTGTTTTGTTAGTTTATAGCAGTAGTTTGTTATTTTATAAACTTCCAGCAGGCCGTGGCCATCTTAAGTGTGGGCATCTGAAGCCAGACTGTATTTCTTCCTGGAAAAATATCCAATTTGTTTACAGTGCGCAGTTTAGTGAGGGATGCTGAAGAGTTGTAAAAGTGGGTGGAAATTCACTTTAAGCCAGCTAAAAATATCATCAAGGGTGTCAGTGGTTGTTCATCTGAGAGGTAAAAATTGGCTATGGCTTGAGGAACCCCTAGCAACCTCTGGAGGAACCCCTAGCAACCTCTGGAGGAACCCCTAGCAACCTCTGGAGGAACCCCTAGCAACCTCTGGAGGAACCCCTAGCAACCTCTGGAGGAACCCATAGCAACCTCTGGAGGAACCCATAGCAACCTCTGGAGGAACCCCTAGCAACCTCTGGAGGAACCCATAGCAACCTCTGGAGGAACCCCTAGCAACCTCTGGAGGAACTCTGCTATAGCATATTGATAGTTTAGACCAGCCATTCTCTACCAGGGTTCCTCCAGAGATTTGCTAAGGTTGTGTTTTTTTTTTTTTTTTAAGCTGTGGCTGACTGACTTCTCATCTGATGGTTCCTCTATAGTTCTTGGATCAGCTCCACTTGGCAGAGCCATCTGCAGGACACTAATGACCTTTCTAGTGGTTTGTAGGAGTGCTATGCTGATCACCACTGTAAATAAGGTCCTCTACTGTAAGTGGTGAAGTCTTCTCACTGACTCCTAATGAGTTCATCTTAGTAGAGGTTCTCCAAGACCCAAAAATGATTTCAAAGGTTCCCCTGCAGTAAAAAAAAAAAAGTTTGAGAAAGGCTGGTTAAGACAAGTGTGTGTTTCCAATCTTGTGGTAATCGTTGGTGGAAGGCCATAAAGACTGGTTTGGTGTGACCTCAACCCTACTGAACACCATTGGGATGGATTGGAAGACCGATTGTGAGGCAGGTCTTCTCTAACCTCAGTACCTGACTTCATAAATGCTCACAGCCACACTCCCTGATCTTGTAGGAAGACTTCCCAAAAGAAGGGGGTCTGTTATAGCCCCAATAAAAGGCCAACTTTATAATAATGGCCATGGTTTTGGAATGTCCAACAAGTTCTTACAGATATGAAGGTCCACGGCTGTAACACACAAACACACCAACTCCCTCTATAGCCGTGGTTTTCAATGCCTGTCCTCGGGACCCACCAACAGGCCAGGTTTGCAAGATATCTGAAATGCATCACAGGTGATATCATTTGCTGCTCAGTGATTGCCGTATTCTAGTCTGCACCTCCCCCCCCAAGGTAATACATAAAACCTGGCCTGTTAGTGGGTCCCGAGGACTGGGGTTGAGAATTGCTGCTCTATAGTATTCTTCTTCATTCCTTCCCTGACAGATACTTAAAGGTTATGTAGAGGAGCTGGGCCAGGACAGAGCTCAACCCTCCCAGAAGAGGAGGGGCTATGATGTGCCACGAGGGAGGGGCCTGTGCCAGGGGATTCACCGTTCCTGGAGTTGTCAAATTTCCTAGGAAGTTCAGAAGTTCATTGCAATTCAATGAACAAAAATAATGGAAACCGCTTTGAAAATATGTGATTTTTCTGTGCTTTTCCCTAGCATTTGTTTTTAGGTTGGTGATCGTGTCTCTTCGATATGCAATCACCGGCCACATTATGAGGTCCTCCTTGTTAGTAGCGGGTTGGACCCCCTTTGGCCTTCATTCTTGGTGGAATAGATACAACAAGGTGTTGGAAACGTTCCTCAGAGATTTTGCCCCATAGTGACCTGATAACATCACACAGTTGCTGCAGATCTGTCAGCTGTGCATCCATGATGCCAATCTCCCGTTCCACCACATCCCAAAGGGGCTCTATTGGATGAGATGTGGTGAGTGTGGAGGCCATTGGAGGACAGGGACCTCATTGTCCAGTGGTGAGATGATTGGAGCTTTGTGACATGGGGCATTATCCTGCTGGAAGGAGCCATCAGAAGATGGAGACACTGTAGTCATAAAGGGATGGACATGGTCAGCAACAATACTCAGGTACCTCATCCCCCGCACCATTACACCCCCACCACCAGCCTGAACCGGTGATATCCCATCCCCCACACCATTACACCCCACCACCAGCCTGAACCGGTGATACCCCATCCCCCAAACCAAATCCCAGAAATACTCAGACCAGCCTGTCTGCCACCAACAACCATGCCACGTTCAAAGTCACCAAGATCCCCTTTCTTCCACCATTCTGATGCTCGGTTTGAACTTCAGCAAGTCCTCTTCTCCACGTCTAGATGCCGAAATGCATTGGAGTTGCTGCCGTGTGATTGGCCGATTAGCAATTTATGTTACCGAGCAACTGAACAGGTGTACCTAATAAAGTGGCCGGTGAGGGTCAGCAGAATCTGTAAAGTGCCGCACATTCCCAGGATTTATATTTTCTTTGAATCCACACAGACTTTCTACGTATAGAAATTCAGACGCCATGATTTGTTTAATTTTTTTATTATTATTATTTAATGTTTTATTATTACAAAAAAAAAAAAATTGTACAATTGAATATTATACAGACTTGTGTGACCGAGCAATATCCCGCAGAGCTCACACTTCAGAATCATTTCTGGGAGACAACGAAGGATGAACAATTACCTCTCAATACATTGTTACCAAAGCCGCCGACCTTGCACTGATCATTTAAAGAGACAGCATCTGTGTGCAGCCACACCCCCGCTCACCTCTTGTGCCCGCCCACGCTTACCTCTGGTGCCCTCCCACCCACACTCACCTCTCGTGCCTCACCCATGCCCCTCCCTCGATCAGATCCGTCACCATAACACCCGGTGCTGGCGCTCAGGGAGCCGGGTCATTTCCCTTATCCCATGTGACCCTTCTCAGCTCTAGTGATTGGACGCTAGGCCTCATGGGGAGGGGGGGGGGGGGAGGTCACCCGCTCCCCCGCACCTGAAAATGCTGAATCTTCCACAAATGCCAGACAGAGGAAGGAGTAGGAAAGTGTACAATAGTCAGATGGTGGGCTTTGCACAGAGACTCTTCCATTACCCTAAATCAGGGGTAGGCCACCTCGGCCCTCCAGCTGTGGTGAAACTACAAATCCCATCATGCCTCTTGGAGTCATGCCTGTGATTGTCAGGGGCTTGCAATGCCTCATGGGACTTGTAGTCTCACCACAGCTGGAGGGCCCCAGGTTGCCTACCCCTGTTCTAAATAGACAAGGCGACAATCTCTCTTTATGCTAAATACACATCCCCACAAGAGGGCGCTCAGCGTGCCCAGAGCATAAAAAGGTTGTGCATCCGTGTGCGAGGGTACGTTTATGTAAACCCCGCTCTCCCTATAGCAGCATACAGTCATTCAATGCAATGGGAGGCCGAGCCCAACACCCTGAGGATCCCTTCTGCCAAATACACTATATTACCAAAAGTATTGGGACGCCTGCCTTTACATGAACTTTAATGGCATCCCCAGTATTAAGCCTCACGATCGGATTGTTGGCCAACAGCGCCAGACATTTGTCCGAAGGGCGTGTGCCAGCCAACAAACACGAACATAGTGCCGTACTACGTGGAATTTCAGCTCTTGGGCGCCACCCTTTGGGCACCTCCTGCTAATGTCATGTTTGGTGAACATCGATTCCGAGCATGGCGTGTTTTGTACACTGTACTTTTGTGTGACGGACTTGTGTACAGACGATACGAAAATCTGACAACAGACCGTCCTCCGCCGAAAATTTACTAGCCTGCCATCCAACATTTGTCTGACAATTGTCTGATGGAGCGCACTAACGATCAGATTTTAGGCAAAGAGTCTGTCATCACACAATTCCCTGCCGAAAATCCGATCGTGTGTTCGAGGCTTTACTCCAGGGGTCTTCAAACTACGGCCCTCCAGGTGTTCAGGAACTACAATTCCCATCATGCCCAGTCATGTCTGTGAATGTCAGAGTTTTACAATGCCTCATGGGACGTGTAGTTCCGCAACAGCTGGAGGGCCGTAGTTTGAGGATCCCTGCTTTACTCCGTAGGGTTCAATATTGAGTTGGCTCCGCCCTTTGCAGCTATAACAGCTTCAACTCTTCTGGGAAGGCCGTCCACAAGGTTTAGGAGGGTGTCTATGGGAATGTTTGACCACTCTTCCAGAAGAGCATTTGTGAGGTCAGGCACTTGATGAGAAGGCCTGGCTCACAGTCTCCACCCTCAATTCATCCCAAAGGTGTTCTATCGGGTTGAGGTCAGGACTCTGTGCAGGCCAGTCAAGTTCCTCCACCCCAAACTCGCTCATCCATGTCTTTATGGACCTTGCTTTGTGCACTGGTGGGCAGTCATGTTGGAACAGGAAGGGGCCGTCCCCAAACTGTTCCCACAAAGTTGGGAGCATGAAATTGTCCAAAATGTCTTGGTATGCCGACGCCTTAAGAGTTCCCTTCACTGGAACTAAGGGGCCAAGCCCAACCCCTGAAAAACAACCCCACACCATAATCTCCCCTCCACCAAATGATTTGGACCAGTGCACAAAGCAAGGTCCATACAGACATGGATGAGCGAGTTTGGGGTGGAGGAACTTGACTGGCCTGCACAGAGTCCTGACCTCAACCCGACACCTTTGGGATGAATTATAGAGCGGAGACTGCGAGACAGGACTTCTCGTCCAACATCAGTGCCTGACCTCACAAATGCTCTTCTGGAAGAATGGTCAAACACTCCCATAGACACACTCCTAAACCTTGTGGACGGCCTTCCCAGAAGAGTTGAAGCTGTTATAGCTGCAAAGGGTGGATCAACTCAATATTGAACCCTACGGACTAAGACTGGGATGTCATTAAAGTTCATGTGTGTAGTTACATAGTAGGTGAAGTTGAAAAAAGACACAAGTCCAACCTATATAAAAGGCAAGGCAACCTGTGTAAAGGCAGGTGTCCCAATACTTTTGGGAATATAGTGTATGTACACGCCCCCCTCTTGCGGCCTTAAAGTGACACTCCAGATTCTCAGAAGAACCAACCCTATTCATCTATAAACTTTTCAGGATTCGAATGCACTTTACTGCAGCTCCTTACCTGCTCCTGTTTGATAGATATCGAAGCCGACCGTTCCGCTACACTCCCTGAAATCTTGAGCGCCAAGTGGGAGGAGCTATAATCACATGATCAGTCCCTTGTGTTACATTAAGAAAACACCCTGCACCCTGGCATGTTGTGAGGTGTGCAGTAAAAAATTAGAACATTACCGAGGCTGCAGAGAGCGCAGCTTAACCCACATCCATTGGAACGCAGGCTGGCACCGCGGGGCTCTCCTGAAAATGCTAACTGACTGGCTGTCATGCCAAACGTCTTGCTGATAAGGACTTCTGACTGATCTGTACACTTGTTCAAATGTAGAGAAGCCTGTAGATCAGGCGAACAGCCAACTAGCATTAAGTCAGCAGCCCAAATCCCGGACGAGCCCCCAACCAAAAAAAAAAAGGGGGGGGAAGAAGGTCAGCAACAGCTACCTCTATATTCCTCTAAGGACCGCTTCACTGAAAAGCAAATCTGTGCTTTTCTATTGCAGAGAAAGGCCATAATAAACGCAGACATCCCCAGCGGCATATACTTACTGCTCCCTCCCCAACAGAGGCGGCTCTCTAATTAGGCAAATTAGGCGGTCGCCTAAGGCCTCGCACTCACAGGGGCCTCGCGGCCGCCTAATTTGCCTGTTCTCAATCACTGAAGTTGACGCCGGCGGCTCCGCCTACCCCCACTGGGACTCTGTGGCTTAGGAGCTGATGGACAAATCAGATACTGCCCCCAGCCTGAGGAATAGCGGCCTCATCACGGAGCGTCCCAGTCCGTGGGGCCTCATGTGTAAGTTTTGCCTAAGGCCTCACAAAGCCTAGAGCCGCCTCTGCTCCCCAACTCCATCCTTCTGCCGGGAGTGAAGGGCTGTCAGGCACCCGACTTCGTGTTTGCATAGGACGATGGACTCCCAATGCAGCAACGATTGACCCAGCGCTGTCACCCGATTCTCCATAAAAGGGTATTTTCTTTGGCTCCTGGCACTGAAGGGAGGATGGTGACGGTAAAGGAAGTAGGGTTGCACCAATAATCAGTACTGGTGCCGATACTAGGCACTCGACAGGTACACATAACTTCATGCAAATGCTCCAATACCTAAAAGCAATGCCTTTATCGTGCGGTGCGATTCTAGCCCATACAAAATGAATGGGCTCCAATCGCACCAGAAAGATATCGCAGGTGATTTGAATATGAATGTGGCGTGATTCTTGTCCGAATCACATGCGGGTTTCCTGCACCGCCGCTCCTGGCCCAGGCTGTTCATAGTGACTTCAGCCTGGGTAACACACCAGAGGGGGAAACCGCATGCGATTCAGACGGGAATCGCACCACATGCCTGTTCAAATCGCATGCAATTCTTTGCGGTGACCATTCATTTTGTATGGGCTCAAATTGCACCGCACTAAAAAAAAAAATAGGTATCGGTATTGGGGAGTACCTGATGAAAAGTATCAAAAATTGTATCAGTGCGTCCCTAAAAGCATGTATATGCTGGTGAGGGGGGGTGCGGGTTTAAACCACACCTGTTGTCCTGTAAGGGCAAAGCACAGGTCTGCTATACATTACATCCTGTGTGACATTCTAAACAAGTACCAAATCCAACTGCTGTGTGATTTAAGTCTTTATATTAAAAAAAAAAATCTTCCTTTACTTCCCCTGAGTAAAATCCTCCTCCATTTGCGTCTCACACGCTCCGGAGCGCCGACACTGCTCACTGTGGTCTCAGTTCCTAGAAGAGTCGCTGGAACTGCTATGGCCGCCCGTCCCCTCTCTTTGCCCATTCACAGAAGCCTTTGTATTTTGTGAATGAGATCATATAATACAAAGGCCCCTCCGCTCCTATTGCCCATTCACAGAAGCCTTTGTATTATATGATCTCATTCATAAAATACAAAGGCCGCTCTGCTCCTTTTGCCCATTCACAGAAGCCTTTGTGGTATATGATCTCATTCACAAAATACAAAGGCCCCTCCGCTCCTATTGCCCATTCACAGAAGCCTTTGTATTATATGATCTCATTCACAAAATACAAAGGCTCCTGTGAATGGGCAGCAGAGGGGAGGGGCGGACATTACTCCTGTATGTGCTTTTCTCATCTCAAAGCTGGAGTGCAATAAACCTGCCACATACAAGTGATAGCGATAAGTCCTGGGAGGTGAGTTGCACCTAAATTGGACTTAATTCATAGTGTGCCTTCAACTCCCCCCCCTCCCCCCATTCACATGGTCCATCTTCAGCCGCCTGGGATGCGCAGGTGTTCCTATGCAGGCGGCCTGCAGACAGGCTGCATTCTGCTCCGTGCACCAGATGTACACTCTTGGATGCGCTCAGAGATCCGTGTAACCGGCCACCTGTCATTGATTCAGACAGGCTGCCTGGATGGGACACCTGTATATCCCAGGCGGCTAAAGACGGCCCTTTCCATGGGTGTAGGGATCAGGATGAGGCCTTAAAAAAAAGAATTCCAGGCTTCCTGGCACTTAAAAAAAAGGGTTTGGGCCACCTTGGACCTTATCTGCATGCCAGAACGGACTGGCTAGTGCTAAGGCTGTAATATACTGAAGTAGTAGCAGCTTGTGCTGCGTCCAGTAGGTGGCGCTGTGTTGTGGCAGCAGTACGACAGACTTCCGGGTATAGACAGAGTCACCCATACCGCATCCCCTCCATTCAGGAGAAGCCTAGTATTTTTTTTTTTTTTTTCTCAATTAACATTTCCTCTGATTATCCAAGCAAAGTTCATCTGCCTGTCTCTCCACCTCATCCAATCAGAGGAAGCCTTGTAATCATTGAGGCTTCTCCTAATTGGTCGAGAAAGCCTATACAGTATAATACAGCCTTAGCAGCAGCCAGTCCATTCTGGCATGCTGGGTGGTCCAAAAAAATGTATTTAAAGTGCCGGGAAACCTGGTAACAGTCCATTATTCGGGTTTACATACCATTTTAAGGTCCGGGAATCCAAAAAACAACCCACATCAACAAAAAAATAAACCTGCGTACCATGGCTTTCATATTGCATTCGTTATAAAGGACAAGGACAAATCCTGATATTTCTGGAGTAGCAGGGCGCTCAGGGGGATGGGCACTCAGGGAATGAAAATCAATCACAATCGTCCTTATTACAGTCCCCTCCCCCACAATTGTCTCTGAGCTGTTCCTTTAACCCCTTGGAGTCGGCGCCTGGTGGCCCTTTAAAGGAGTTTAGAAAGCCGGGAGGCTTATGGTCATGTGACCGCCGTGATTGGCTGTCACACGATTGGAAAAAATCCTCACCACGGACAAGCCACTACAATCAGCACCACATTCCTAAATTGAATAGCTATAGGAATACTTGTGGGATTTTTAAGGCGCATGTACTAATTGATCCAAGGAGGTATATTAAAAATATATACATTTTATTCAAACAACGATTAAAAAAATTGTCTAAAAACACATTTCGCGACAAGTACAATCCTTATGGATACAGCAGATTTGATTGGAGTTCCCAACATGTTTCGCCCTCAATCTGGGCTTCCTCAGGGGGCGCTGTCCACTTGGAACACAAACCATCCCAGGATTTGAGACAAATGTGTACACTACAATCAATGACGATTTAAAAAGTCTACAACAAATAGGAGGCATTTAGGGACCAGAAAGGATGGATGGTCTTGCAAAAACACAAAACACTCAGTTTCCAAAGCAGGACACTCGCCTATGAATGTGGCCCTGAATGTTCTGCGTTTTTGCATTCTCTCTGGTCCCTAAATGCCTCCTATGGTCACCTGCAGTTCTTGGCTTGCTGTGGCGGTTGTAGACTTTTTAAATCGTCATTGATTGTAGTGTACCCATTTGTCTCAAATCCTGGGAAGGCTTGTGTTCCAAGTGCACAGCATTCCCCTGAGGAAGCCCAGATTGAGGGCGAAACATGTTGGGAACTCCATCAAATCTGCTGTATCCATAAGTATTGTACTTTTTGTACTTGTCGTGGAATTGTTTTTAGACAATTTTTTAAATTTTGTTTAGATAAAATGTATATATTTTTTTAATATACCTCCTCGGATCAATTTATTAGTACGTGCACCTTACAAATCCCACAAGTATTCCTATATTTACACATGATAGGAAAGCTCCTGATTGCCGTTTGTGCACATTCTCGGCACAGCTCTATTTGCACGAATGCATGCAAATATGCACCCACTCTGCGCCAAGGTTCGCCCGCCAAGAGACCGCATGTTTGCGTCCGCTCAGGACCAAGAGGTTAAGAACTAACACCCTTTGCAATCCTTCAGTCTCCACCAGTATAGATGAGAATACAACAAGTACACACTGTCTACCCAATACTATTCGTGGCCTTTTGATTGGCTTACAGTACGATGCTACCAGACGAAGGTTACAGTTAAAAACAGAAGTGTCCTTTAAAGCAGAACTCCGAGCAAATGTTTAAAAAAAAAAAAAAAAAAAACTTTACCCCTTTTTAGGAGCAGAGGCAATTGGGGCCTAGATGCCCAAGCCAATTGAGTAGGGTCAGCCAACTTGCCAATAAAACTATATATGATCATTTGTGTACCTAAATCATTTTTAGGGGTTAATGTCATTTTATTTGATGCACTGTTTTAATAGAATCACGGCTTTGTTTTTTTTTAATAGGCTGCCAAATGCAAAAAAAAGTATTTTTTTCCTATTTTTTTTTTTTTTTTTAATACTGTATTTGTATCTGACAATTCCAGTATTAAAAGAGGGAAACACTGCCACCTTCAGGCTACAGTGGGATCTGCAGGCTGAAAGCTTGTTTCATCAATGCAGAACGCAGCCTCCATGTGATTACTATGTCACATCTGACATCACACATGTTCAGTAAGCACTCTAAATCGGTTCCCGGTGATTAGTGGAGACCGGAGCCGTCAGCCGCAGCCAGGATTAGGAGACACAAGCCACCCAAAGCGTTGGCAGGTGACTCTTAAAAAGGCAGGACGTTCATTAGGGAGTTTTGGCCCCTCTCCCAAAAAAAAGGACAAATACTGTAGCTGCTGACTTATAGTATTAGGGCACCAATACCCGAGCCGATTCTTGAATTGGCTCTCGGTGTACTGGCGCCGCCATCTTAGCTAAGGGAAACCGTGTTGTTGAATGGACCAGCTGGGGGGGGGGCAAACTGAGCCAGAAGTGGGAGTACGGATACCTGTTAGAACCAGGTAACCGCCCCCCCACCCCCCTTAAAAAGTGGCAAATGCAGCAGCGGAAGGGGGGCAGATAAGCAGAGCTTCCCCTTCTGGGTGGTGCTGCACTTTACCTCTGGGGTACCATGCTGGGGAATGCCAATTACAGACAGGGAAGGGTTTTGTATTTGCATTGGCCATTGCTGCCATATTCCAGGCACCACGGGTCATTTTACAGTAGGGAAGCACAATCCAGGCTCTAACTGGTTCTCTTTGGTAGTTCAAAGAGCGCAAAGAAATAAACCGCAGAGCTGCAGCAGGAAATGGTGGCGGCTGGGCTGTGTAAATCAAAGGACCGGCTGAACAGAATCACAAATATTGGGTCAGGTAAAGCATATTTCTATGCGGGATTTAGCTGGAGTTCTGCTTTAAGCTTCCCTTTTGTCCACTAGGTGGCGCAATGTTACGTATACACAGAGTAGGGGTAAGTTGCGATTACGGGTGATATATCTCCACATTGACGTCACGGACAGCAACAAATTCAGGCTCCCCACACACATGGTAATTAAATAAGATTAATCAGCTAATTAAGAGTTCCTTCATCCCTGTACCAGCCAATGGAGTGAAAGGTCAAAGTCTGCTCAATTCATCGTTATGGCCTCGCACAGGGTCCGGGCGCCATAACCGTTCCAGGGACCCCAGAGCGTTCTTCTGGTGCCATCTTCCCGGTGCATTGTGGGAGCCCTCCCAGCATACACTCGCACGGCCATGGGTCAGGTGGTGGTGGTGGTCATTGGCTGGGGCTGGAGTTAGGCGGGAAGGCGGCCTGGAGCGTGGCAAGGTCACGGGCATCTGCCGCGGCGTAGAGGTTGCTTTGCCCCAACATGGAGAGCGCCATTCGCAGGGTGCTCCAGATGTTGTCGGACATGGATCCATCAGGGCCACCGCTCTGTTGCTGCATGCTGAGGGCTTCCATGAAGTGTTCCACTGCTTCCCTGTAAAGATGACATACATTTAACCACTTGGAAGTGTGGGGCAATTCTTTAGTATTTCATACGTTTAACAAACAATAGTTATTGCATCAAATCAGGGAAGTGGTCTCCAAACTAACGCCCAGGGGCCAGATGCGGCCCGTTGCTTGGTTTTATCTGGCTCTTGGGCACTATTTCATCGACTGATACATGTAATGGGGTTGTGAAAAGAACTCCCACCCGGTGTTGAGACAACTAGTGGTGCGAGCTGCTTACCAGAGGGCTGACCCTCATATGCAGATTAGTGGAAACACAGGAACCACCACCAGAGAGTAGATAGTAAACAGACCTTCGGGATTGTCCCCTTACCAGACAAATGAGCAAAAAGGCAGATGTATTACGATCCCAGCCACACTCCCGACCGGAATGGTGTACCCCGTCTTGCCCTCTCTGTCCAGACATAGACCAGGGAAGTGTTTCTTTTTTTATGTAACAGGTTGTGTTCAAGTTGGTCGAAGTCTGCTTGAGGAGTCCTGCCTCTCCAGGCTCGTGGAGTTGGAGAGGCAGGACTCCTCAAGCAGACTTCGACCAACTTGAACACAACCTGTTACATAAAAAAAGAAACACTTCCCTGGTCTATGTCTGGACAGAGAGGGCAAGACGGGGTACACCATTCCGGTCGGGAGTGTGGCTGGGATCGTAATACATCTGCCTTTTTGCTCATTTGTCTGGTAAGGGGACAATCCCGAAGGTCTGTTTACTATCTACTCTCTGGTGGTGGTTCCTGTGTTTCCACTAATCTGCATATGAGGGTCAGCCCTCTGGTAAGCAGCTCGCACCACTAGTTGTCTCAACACCGGGCGGGAGTTCTTTTCACAACCCTTCACTTATTTTTTGGAGTGCTTTACATACGCCGACTGTCCAATTATATCTGGTAAGCAGATTTTGGAAGTCGTCGCAGTTTACATCTTTACCATTTATCTTCACCTTAACTAATATATTTTTTTCACTTGTGTTTGCACGATTGCATGACACCCACCCCATTGTCCTAGCTATTCAGCATAGGATTCTATATGATCACACGTGATTTAAGGATATCTGAGTGTCACTTTCTCTTTTTGGTGTGGCGTATTTTCTAAAACAATATTACGCTATATTTTTTTGTATTATATCTGTGGATACACGGGAGGAGGGCGCCCTTCCTGCTTCACCTGGAGTGTACATCTAAAGGCCCAGGCTGGGTTTAAGCCACTCGCCCTTAAAGTCTTACTTCTGGTAAGCGCAATATATGTTGGAGTGTTCCGCTGATTGTGTCCACTATTACCATTTCCTTTGGAAGAATTTTACCACCTCTTGATCCTGTCTGGACTACCATTGGGACTATTCATTTACGCTATATGGGACTTTAATTTGGACTCTTATATCACCTATAGCGTGGTTTGCTTGTTTTTAATTTTATTTGGTGGGCTACACTTATAACCGCAGCTTGTTCTTTTCTTTTTTCCTTTCTCTAAGTGCAGTTTTTTTCTTTATAATGTAATGGGGTATGATTCCTCCCACTGACACCATTCAGTGGGAGGAATGGTGGCCCATCATTGGGGTCAGTGGGAGGAATGGTGGCCCATCATTGGGGTCAGTGGGAGGAATGGTGGCCCATCATTGGGGTCAGTGGGAGGAATGGTGGCCCATCATTGGGGTCAGTGGGAGGAATGGTGGCCCATCATTGGGGTCAGTGGGAGGAATGGTGGCCCATCATTGGGGTCAGTGGGAGGAATGGTGGCCCATCATTGGGGTCAGTGGGAGGAATGGTGGCCCATCATTGGGGTCAGTGGGAGGAATGGTGGCCCATCATTGGGGTCAGTGGGAGGAATGGTGGCCCATCATTGGGGTCAGTGGGAGGAATGGTGGCCCATCATTGGGGTCAGTGGGAGGAATGGTGGCCCATCATTGGGGTCAGTGGGAGGAATGGTGGCCCATCATTGGGGTCAGTGGGAGGAATGGTGGCCCATCATTGGGGTCAGTGGGAGGAATAGTGCCCCATCATTGGGGTCAGTGGGAGGAATAGTGCCCCATCATTGGGGTCAGTGGGAGGAATAGTGCCCCATCATTGGGGTCAGTGGGAGGAATAGTGCCCCATCATTGGGGTCAGTGGGAGGAATAGTGTCCCATCATTGGGGTCAGTGGGAGGAATAGTGCCCCATCATTGGGGTCAGTGGGAGGAATAGTGCCCCATCATTGGGGTCAGTGGGAGGAATAGTGTCCCATCAGTATCAGTGGGAGGAATATAGTGCCCCATTATTGGTGTCAGTGGGAGGAATATAGTGCCTAGTATCAGTGGAAGTGGCCCAAGGGCTGAATAAAAAGTAAGGAAAGGGCCGCATCCGGCCCGCATTCCACAGTTTGGAGACCCCTGTATTAGACCACTAATGTCTCCCCCGCCCTCCACTGCAGCTACCACAGATCTTGCTTGATTAGCTGCTTCTCCGGCCAGGAAATGACAGCGGTGAACCTGGAAGTAACAAAGTGTTGGTGGCTTCTGGGTTGAATAGTCACAGAGGAGATCGGGCACAAAACCCAGATGCTTAGTCCAGGCCGTTTATATATGGCTAACATCAACATCTGCATGCAACTTTCAGGTATGTGCGTTCAAATTCAGAAATTAGGAGCTGTGATTGGCCATTCTCATCTGACAGCCAAGCAGGTCTGCACCGGAGTAAATGGAGATGAAGCTTCCAGTTTACTGTGCTGTGTTTGTGTGACTAACCACGAGGACCAAACCCTTTCCAGTGGGGGGTAAGTATGTAAATCTGTGTAAGCACCAACATGAAGGACACACCGGGGCAAATACGGGGAGCATATAACAGGGGAGCATGGGGAAGGCAAGTATTAGCAGAACAGGGGATGACCCTTAAAGAGAACCTGTTACTTTATTTAAAATGCACAAACTGACGGTTTCAGCTCTCACCTGTGGGCTCCTAGATTAATGCAGGCAATGCCCAGGTTGTATCGGGAGCGTATGAACCCAGGTTGCAGCTGCAGCGCCCTTCGATAAGCCTCCACTGCAGCCTCGCTGTCATTGCCGTTTGCCAGGGTGGCGCCCAGCTTATTCCAAAGCAGATAATCCTGTGGAGGAAAAGACAGCGACGTCAGAGCAAAGACTGCTGGAAACTCTTACAGGGAGATGAAAACGCACAGCGTGATTCATACCCTTTAAAAACAAAAAAAAAAAAAAAAGAACAGACCGAAGCTTTAAATATCACCCCTCCCCCCAGACAGCACTCACATCTGGTCTTTGGCTCAGCGCAGCGGTGAAACAATCCACGGCTTTCTGATATTCTCCACTCAGATTGAACAGCACTCCCAGACCGCACTGAACATCCGGGTCCACCTGCGTTGGGTCCATGCGTACCGCTGACAAGAACAGTTCCTGCACCTCAGAGAACAGGGAGCTGAAAGCACAAAACACTCCGATAAGATGCAGAAATCTAACAGATAACAAAGCAGAGGCGGGCAACCCTGGAGAGGCGGGCAACCCTGGAGAGGCGGGCAACCCTGGAGAGGCGGGCAACCCTGGAGAGGCGGGCAACCCTGGAGAGGCGGGGTCAGGGGCAGCACTGAATGCCGGGGTCAGGGGCAGCACTGAATGCCGGGGTCAGGAGTAAGGAACACCGAATGCCGGGGTCAGGAGTAAGGAACACCGAATGCAGGGGTCAGGAGTAAGGAACACCGAATGCAGGGGTCAGGAGTAAGGAACACCGAATGCAGGGGTCAGGAGTAAGGAACACCGAATGCAGGGGTCAGGAGTAAGGAACACCGAATGCAGGGGTCAGGAGTAAGGAACACCGAATGCAGGGGTCAGGAGTAAGGAACACCGAATGCAGGGGTACACAAGTCTGTCACACAAAAGTCCAAAGTACAAACATGCACGCTCGGAATCAATGCTCACCAAACACGGCATTAGTAGAAGGTGCCCAAAGGGTGGCACTCAAGAGCTGAAATTCCACGTAGTACGTCACTACATTCGTGTTTGTTGGCCAACAATTGTGTGCCGTTATTATGCAAGACAAGTTCCTGGCACAAGCCCTTCAGGCAAAAGTCTGACACTCTGTTGGCCAACAATCCGATCGTGTGTACCAGGCTTAACACTGAAAGCAGGGGTCAGGAGTGAGCAACACTGAAAGCAGGGGTCAGGAGTGAGCAACACTGAAAGCAGGGGTCAGGAGTGAGCAACACTGAAAGCAGGGGTCAGGAGTGAGCAACACTGAAAGCAGGGGTCAGGAGTGAGCAACACTGAAAGCAGGGGTCAGGAGTGAGCAACACTGAAAGCAGGGGTCAGGAGTGAGCAACACTGAAAGCAGGGGTCAGGAGTGAGCAACACTGAATGCAGGGGTCAGGAGTGAGCAACACTGAATGCAGGGGTCAGGAGTGAGCAACATTAAATGCAGGGGTCAGGAGTGAGCAACATTAAATGCAGGGGTCAGGAGTGAGCAACATTAAATGCAGGGGTCAGGAGTGAGCAACATTAAATGCAGGGGTCAGGAGTGAGCAACACTGAATGCAGGGGTCAGGAGTGAGCAACACTGAAATGCAGGGGTCAGGAGTGAGCAACACTAAATGCAGGGGTCAGGAGTGAGCAACACTAAATGCAGGGGTCAGGAGTGAGCAACACTAAATGCAGGGGTCAGGAGTGAGCAACACTAAATGCAGGGGTCAGGAGTGAGCAACACTAAATGCAGGGGTCAGGAGTGAGCAACACTAAATGCAGGGGTCAGGAGTGAGCAACACTAAATGCAGGGGTCAGGAGTGAGCAACACTGAATGCAGGGGTCAGGAGTGAGCAACACTGAATGCAGGGGTCAGGAGTGAGCAACACTGAATGCAGGGGTCAGGAGTGAGCAACACTGAATGCAGGGGTCAGGAGTGAGCAACACTGAATGCAGGGGTCAGGAGTGAGCAACACTGAATGCAGGGGTCAGGAGTGAGCAACACTGAATGCAGGGGTCAGGAGTGAGCAACACTGAATGCAGGGGTCAGGAGTGAGCAACACTGAATGCAGGGGTCAGGAGTGAGCAACACTGAATGCAAGGGTCAGGAGTGAGCAACACTAAATGCAGGGGTCAGGAGTGAGCAACACTAAATGCAGGGGTCAGGAGTGAGCAACACTAAATGCAGGGGTCAGGAGTGAGTAACAGTCAGTATTATGCATCTCAGAGGTCAGTGGTTAGGAGTAGGTACTACAGAGGTCAGGAGTAATGTAGAGTGCACCGGACAGTAGTAGGTATCAGAGTTCAGAGGTCAGGAGCAACGCAGAGTGCAGGGGTTAGGAGTAAGTACTGCAGAGTTTAGAGGTCAGCAGTAATGCACAGTGCAGCAGTCATTAGTAAATGAACAAGAGTTTAGAAGTCAAGAGTAACGCAGAGGTAAGTAATAACGCAGAGTACAGGGGTCAGGAGTACGTATCGCAGAATTCAGGGATCAAGAGCAACACAAGAGTACAGCTGTCAGTAGTAAGTAAATCAGAGGTCAGGAGTAGCGCAGGAGTCAGGAGCAGCACACGGGGTCAGGAGCAGCACACGGGGTCAGGAGCAGCACACGGGGTCAGGAGCAGCGCACAGCACAGGGGTCAGGAGCAGTAGTATGTAACATGCAGTGCAGAGGTCCCCCTCCCCCATTCCCTTCCAATTAGCAAGGAAGGTGGGTGCAGCTGGGAACTCAGCTTTGGGTGTGTTGACCCTTTAATGGGCGGCGGTATACACTCACTCTGACAACAGTGTGCCCAGCGATCGTTTCCTCGCCTCAGTCCCGGCGCCCTCTTTCACCAGGTGATTGTATTTGGGGTTGTGCTTGATCCATTCCCGCAGCGTCTCGCAGGCCTGCTGCTGGAGGCATTCGTTGGTGAAACTCACCGCCAGAGCCATTAGCGCATGCGGATTGTCCGGCCGTAACTCCAGGCACCTGGAGGGAGATACGGAGATGGTAAGAGGCCGCAGACAGACGGTGCCAGGGGGAGCTCAGAGCAGGAATGTGACCTCACCTGCGCAGGGCGCTGATCGCTGCCAGTTCCTGTTCATTTTCTGCCTGAGTGGTGCCCAAATACTGCCAGGCCTGGCGGAGGAAGAGCGGGTACAGGGGTTACATTCTCACCGACCCCCTTCCTGTACCGGTATATATCATACACACACACACACACAATTTTATTATTAAAAGTTATTTTGCTACTGAAAATAAAATATGTTTTCACCTTTCCACCACCTGATTAATATCACACCCTATTGTTGTCTGGAGCCCGGTCAGAACAAAGGTCACCTGAGGGGGGGGGGGATGGACAGATCTCACAAATGATAACCAGACTTGACTAACAACCCTGTCTGGAAATATCACAACACTCACTTCCAGCCCCCGTACCTTCCTGTCCCTGCAACGAATTGTCTCCTTTTTAAAGAGACCCCTCACCAATTTGAAAAATTGCGATAAAAGCTCGAGAAGAATCAACTTTGAACTTGCTTGCCAACTTCACAACTTCAGGAGAGTCCATTCCTTAGCAGAGCCCTCTCCCTTCTACCACGTCACAGCCCTCCCCCTCTTTGTAGAGAGAGTCTAATTATGTCTGTGCTGGCCCATCTCCTTCGTCCCCTTCCCTCACCTTCCTACACAACCTTTTATGTAGCTGCCTGGAGAGAGGCAAGAAGGAAGACTATACATATTCACTTAAGGAGGTTCTGCCTTGGTACCTTGGGTTATGAGCATATTTCCAGAAGAATGCTTGTAATCCAAACCACTCTTATATCAAATCGAGTTTCCCTATAGGAAATAATGGAAACTCAGATAATTTGCTCCAGTGTCACTGCTAGTGTATGCAGTACTGCATGTGGCCAGAGGTGGGGGGGCGCCGAAGACACTCAAACACTCAGAGACGCTCGGAGACACTCAGGAACCGAGTGTCTCTGGCGCCCCACCTCTGGCCACATGCGGTACTGCACACCCCAGAGGCTTAAATCCTGATAGTTTTGCAAGACAACGCTCACAAACCGAGTCAAGATTAAAAAGAAAAATTAAAAAGAACGGCTTGTATTGCGAAACGCTTGTAAACCGCGTTACTCGCAAACCGAGGTTTTACTGTATACAGGATTTAAATTTAATAAAAAGGACACTTACCTGTCCAAGGATCCAGCATGGTCCTCCCCTGGGGGGCTTCTTCAATGGTCTTCAGGGCCCCCCCCCCGGGGCACCAGCATGTTAACTGCGGGAAGACACATGCGCGAGCCTAGTTGCACCCCGTGAATGGTCCTGCAGCCTTCTGGGAACTGAGATATGTTCCAAGAGGCTGCGGGCGGAGGAATGGGGGATGGGGGGTGAAGTTCCACTTTAAGAATTCCATGTTGAACCTAACTAATCTTAAAAATGCCCCCCCCCCCCCTCCTAACACCTATGCCGACTAACCTGTGTAAGAAAGATGTATGTATCCACCTATCTCACCCCACTCCAGTCACGTGACCCAGCTCTCATATATGTCAGCCAGTGGTGGCTGCAGGGGAGAGGAGGGAGCGCCAACAATAAATGGGCCATATGAAAAACAAAAACAAAACAAAAAAACAACCTTCTTTCTTAGTTTCGGTTATAAAATTTTCGAAATAAGTAATTTTTCTCCTTCACTGCTGGGCACCAATAAGGCGGCACTGGCGGGCACTGACAGGCAGCACTCAGTGTAGATGTCCCCTATGTGGATTTGCCGCTCATCGGCTCTCCTCACGAGCCGTCAGCCGATATTTGCCCTGTTTACACCGTGTGATCAGCTGTGATTGGATACAGATGGCCACATGGTAAAAAGTCGCTGTGATTGTCTCTTTACCCCCCCTGATCTGTGATCAGCTGGGGTGTGTATAGAGGCCTGAGCAGCAGTATGCCCCTTGTTTAGGTGGGGCAGTCGGGGGTGGTAAAATTGCAGCTTAACTGCTTGCTTTTGACGTGTTTCACTGCCCATGTGAACAAGCTCTTAAAGTGACACTCATACCTAAAAATGCCCCCTATAAAGCACAGAGCTCATACTTGCCTCTCCCACCACCAATCTACATTGTACTGCAGGGAGACCCTCAATGAACAATGTTCAGGATCTCAAACAGGAGTGTCGGCTCGCTGGATCCCGGCTACGCTCAGCGACTCCTCCTATTGGCTCCTAACATCACCAGAGGACACAGTAGTGACACAGTAACCGGCAAATGAAATCACAGAGCAAAGCAGGGGGGGGGGGTCTATGGTACGGGTTTCTGGTTGCATCAACCCCCCCCAACAAGCCTGGAATGGCGGCCCCCGACCCATGAGAAGCATTAGTTCTTCTCTCAGTCACATCTATAGATTTGCCCCCCTTTATATCAGACGCCCGTCTTCCCCCTCTTACCTCCATGTGTTTGGGGTCTCTCTGCACCGCAGTCTCAAAGCACCGCACAGCACTGGGGAGGTCTCCTTCCCGAAG